>OZ024829.1:49117046-49352046 GCA_964016985.1 Anodontia alba
AGGAGCAATTTCTCCTCTTTTCCACATTATTTTATTAACTCAGTTGTCAATTAGCTTTCATTGTTAAAGCAGGTGTCACAGATTTTCTCACTCTCGAGGTAAACGGTAATTCCGAATTCAAGCCTGAGTTCGAGATAACGGGAGTCGACTGTACTTTGTCGAACTTAACCCAAAATGTGCGGATAGATATCAACGAGCAAACAAGGTGGACCCAGATAAAACTGTTATTTAAAGAGCGGAATGATCGGGATATTTTTCTTAGTTTTTCATCACGAAAACATACCTATATAATTTTGACCCCCTTAAACCCCACTTTTGTATAGTAAAACTGGGGTTTACAGGGGTATACATTATTTTTCTTATTTCTGCTTAAAACATATTATGGGTACTCGTTAGAACCGCCTCGCCGAGGCAGTTATAACGAGTACCCATAATCTATGTTTTGAGCGGAGATATGAAAAATATCAGAATTTTTATCTGAAAATTTTCTATCTTTTAGGGGTGAAATTTTCAATATATTTGAATAGGCGTGTTTTTGTAATGACCAGATAAAAGAGTTTGAAGTTTTATGCACATTGTCATCTAAGAAGACAAATTGCATAAAATGTCCAATCATATGTTCTAGGGAAATTATTTTCATTATTCTAAAAACTCTTCTGCTGGTTACGTCACCTAGAATGATAAGACTTAAAATTGTTTTAACTACATATATTAATCTTAAAGAGAAGGAAACGGATATACCTTCATCGCAATGTTCTGATTATTTTATTTGCTGTGCTGCTTTACTGATAAGGTAGATGACACTCTGGGGACTAAACACACATTTGAAATCTGGAGCTGCACCAGAATTAAGGGCGAGGTTTCAATGGAGTAAAACTGCAGTCGACTTTCGTCATCTGGAAGTACATGAGACTCTCTGAAATACTCCGAGATATCCGTACCTTGATATATCATATTTGCAGAATTGAGGGAACAAATCAAACAACCACATTGCACGAACTGATATCTAATTTGACTCCTGAAATTAGAGATGTATTGAAAATATTGTGGAAAAGAGGAGAAATTGCTCCTGAGGAGCAATTTCTCCTCCTTTCCACAATATTTCGTTACCTGTTGTTAGATTTCCATGTTAAACGACGGAAGAGATTTTCACTTCGAGATAAGCGGTCAATCTAGATAAGCGAAGTCGGGATAACGAGAGTCGACTGTAATTTAAACGCTTTAGTAGTGTTACCGCTCACCGTTCCAATGCTATTTTTTTTCTGTTGCAGTTCTTATTTGCTTAGAAGGTTGGTTCATTTAACTGTGTCGTTATGTCCCGCCATTATTTGTTTTTATTGTCGTCTCATATCGGGAAGGCTATGCGTTGTTACTGTGGCCTTTTTTCAGTAATGTCATGTATAGTTGTTAAAAATGAGGTAAATGATGGGTATTGAAAACCTTAATCATTCTTTCAATTCAAAACTACACAAGTCTATTTATTTAACGAATTTAAGACATAAATGGTATTCTGTATCAAATGTACAATATGACATGAATTTAAAATGCATTGTCGTCTTTATAAATGAAATGCGTAGAAAAGGAATGTAGAGAAAAGTATTGTTGTATTCACCCGGTTGTTTAAAGTCACAATAACTGTTCTCGTTTCGATAGTGCATCTGGTCCGATCTGTGACGGTATTTGTACGGTATAATGTCTGTTTTTTTGTTGTTGTTTTTTTGTTTGTTTTTTTTTTTTTTTTTCATAAACGGAGACAAGAACATTTATGCCTTCCTATTTGATTTCGTACACCCAAAGGCCATATCTGAAACGAGTGTTTTCTTTAAAGAAAGACTTTGCTCCCCTTAGAGAACCCCTATTCGGATCGAGCACGTGTATTTATTTTGGTGCTGCATCAGAATTAAAAGCAATGCTTTGCTGGAGAAAGACTGGTTTAAGTCCTCCTATCCAAGGTGTTTTATTTTTTAACTGACCGTTACAAGACGGTGTATCTGTTGCAGTTCGTCTTTGCTAGTTCGTCGGTGGTTTCATATGTGGCGTTTGTTTTATCATTGTTTGTACCTCATCTCTTCTTCTTTGGTGCCTCGGGAAAGCTTTGCTTCGTGATTGTGGTATTTCCGGGGTATGACCACTTATACTTTTATTCGCGCAAAACGTCTCTCATAATGCCGATGCAGCTCCACATTACAATCTCTACCCTTCAGTGAAACATCACGGTGAAACATAAATACATCAATTATCGCAAAGAGTATGATTAAATATGAAAGCAAAGGACTCAAAAGCAGGAACACAAGAAAATCCGAAACATGCCTAAGATGCACCCGACAAGAGTCAGCATCAACTTTTCTGAAACAGATCGAGGAGGTAACCGCGAGTTCGTCTAGTGTCACCTGGGGTCACATGACTTGTCGTAAGGTCATTTTACATCTTCTGCTGTTTCTAAAACAGCTGAATTAATGACAAATAGTATAGATCTTAAACCGATTCTTCTGCGTTCTGCGACGTCTTATCTGGGTTTATATGGTTTGTTCAGATTTTTCCGTAAATCTAGGAGGATTATATATATATATATATATATATAAATATATATATATATATATATATATATATATATATATATATATATATATATATTTAGTGAATTCTTTAAACTTCCCTTAGACAGCTATCGCACATCGAGCTGTCGGTTTCGGTAAACCTCTTTCAATGTTCATTTCATTAAGCAAAAACGTCTGTCCTTTTGTTGTGTGCATCTGCCAAATATCGACAAATATAAGATATTATCTGTCTGAACAAACTTTAAAAGTAAAGATGTATTTTGTAAAGCTACACATCTTTAGGCTAAATAATCTAAATCAGGAATGACAGATGCATCAACGGTAATATTTCAGCTGATTTCTCTGGGGGCTGAATTATTTTACACTACTTTGCCTTATTGTTGTCTGAAATATTACGACACTTTCGGTATATATTAGTCGCAACGTGAGGAGAAGTACCTTCTAACATGTGAGCCGAACGAAGACTCAGATCAGCCTGCGCCTCCGCGCAGTCTGATCAGAGTCTTCGTTGTCCGCATGAAGAAACTTTCCTTGGCTATCTAAAGGGTATCCAGTGAAAATTCTTATCATACTGCGCAAATACACAGACTGATCTGAATCTGCACTTTGCATACATGTCCGAAGATATGCTTTCTGACGTTTCGGCTCATACATTGTAACACAACAACAATGAGCAAAAAACTAATTTCAATACTCCCACCCAATTCTTACTTCCGCCATGCATCACACAAGCTCCAGTGCCTCAACTTCGATATAGATTGCTTTGGGTCTGTTCGTCCGTCCGTCCGTTCGATTGTTCGTTTTTGCAGCTAACCAGGGATAATTGTGAAGATAACCTAATTAACTTTTGGTTAAATTTTATAAATACTCGTATTCATCACGAAAACTTACCTATATAATTTTGACCCCCTTAACCCCATTTTCATATAATGAAACTGGGGTTTACAGGGGTATACATTATTTTTTCTTATTTCTGCTGAAAAACATAGATTGTCGGTACTCGTTAGAAACGCCTTGGCGAGGCTGTTCTAATAATTATCTACAGTCCGTGTTTTGAGCAGAAATTTGAACATTATTAATATTTTTATCTGAAAACTTTCAGTTTTTGGTGATGAAATTTTCAATATATTTGAATAGGCGTGTTTTCATAATGTCCAAACTATGCCCTTTTTCAGACCGGCATTTTACCAAAGGACTATCTTGAAATGAAAATATATCGAAACCCCTTATGTTACGCTTATGGAATTTGCAAACCATCAGGGATCATTATGATTATCACCTGAATAACTTTTAGTAAAACAAATTATAAATGTTGTCTAAATGATAGAAAAATCTTGTAAGCAAAATAGCTCAAGAACCCCTAGAGCTTCCTTCACAAAATTTTGAAGGCAATCAGGAATATTGTGCAGATGAGCTTTTGAACTTTTACTGAAATTTTGTAAACATTTGTCAAAATTATGCTCTTTTTCAGACTTGAGCATTTTACCGCCTTTGCGAAATTTTGTCAAGTTATGCTCCTTTCCAACTTTGGCATTTTATAAGGACAAGCATTTAGCTGGAGCATAGTGTTTCATAAACACATTGTCATTATTCATTAGCCTTCTTCACTATATATATTGACTCTGAAACAATACCAAGACAAAACTTACATGGTACAAACAGACACACTGTTCACTAGATAAACTCAAGGTCGATTGAATTTATCACGAGTCGACAAATTGGGCCATGTCATGCAAAAACGTATCTTCGGGTATCCGCGGACAGCGAAGGTCCGGATGAGATGCAGTCTCATCTGGACTTTCACTGTCCACTGTCAGGTGTATTGTCTACTACAGACTGTATGAATGGAGAGCAAAGGCCCGGGTGATACTTTAGAGCATGAACAGGATGATATGAATGCGCATTTTGCACATGTCCGAAGACACATTATCGTTTGACTCTGCCCAATCATTAATTTTATTATGTATACAGTTGTTGTGACCTCTCTCGCGCTCTTCCTTCTTTTTACAATATCATCTAATGTCGAAACAGCTGAATATTATGTGTAGTGTGCTGTAGAAAAGTTGCGCCACAACGACATGAGAGATACAAAAAGCTTCAATTCTAAACAAACTATAATATTATTTGAGCCGGCACATAAAAAGTAGACCTTATGTTGTTTTTTCCGGTTTATGGTTTTTCAATTGCGCATGCGCAGTCCTCTTGTTTGACTATAGACATGCGTGTTTGCCCAACGCTTCCTCGAAGTCTCTACTACGTGTCTGCAAACAGCAGAGGCTCTGGCAGATTATGCTTTTGCGCAGAGTCGTCTGAACCTTTGCTAGTTGGCTTTGTAATAACTTACCTTTTCTCATTTGCTGGCTTATTTGTTCCTAATCTGTCCTTCAGTTCTTCAACTGTGCTTCGGGAGTGCTGTGCTTCGAGTTTATGCATTTCCTAGATATCTTCATTTCATTTTTTTTTTTTTTTTTTTTTTTTTTTTTCATCGAGTTTTGTGTTAATCAGGAGACCAAATGATGTGAGTTATTATCAATACGTCAATATATAATAGTCATTCATGTACTATTTTCCCGGTAATTCCTCCTTTCTCGAAGGCTATTGTTTTAAAACACTACCGCTGTGAGCTACAGAGCCTTCTGAATTCAAGCTGTTGCACTACACAATGACACTTGTCTTGTTTCTTGCCGCCGGATCAGAGTTGACTTTTAGGAACTGTTTAGCCCTATAGACTGGTGCCAGTCTGCGCAAGCATGTACGAAACCCGTATACATTAATCCTTTCCTTGCTGAATAGATTAAGATGTCATGCCCACTTCTAATTTCCTGCCAGATTACTTGATCAGGGTTTTTGATAGAAATTCACATATTTAATGACAAACAGTGTAGATCCAGATCAGTTGGCTTCTTTAGAAGCCAACTGATCTGGATCTACACTGTTTGCTAAGACAGGGCATGTCGTGTTCAGCAAGAGAAGGGTTAAAGATGTATTAATGAACACATACAGTCGGCTTGTCATCTAACTTCGACTTTATAAAACATTCCCGACGTATCGTATTTGACTTTAAATAACAGTTTGTTTCCGTTCCAGACTAGAAACGTTATATGCACTTGTTCAACGGGCACGTATCGGTTGCTGTCAGTAGTCAAAGAGACAATAACTAGACTATAATGACTAGAAATATTTGGACTGACGGGCTTGAGCAAAGAACGCGGCGTCTGGTTAGGGGCACTACAACTCAGCAACTAGTTAAAGACGGATCAATATGTCGTAAAGTGGACTTCTTCAAAATGTATGACAATTATGGTAAGAGGTTTAGGTGTCCCATTATAAAGGACAGGTGCTATAGTTGCAACAGAATCTGTGCTCATATTGCCTTACTGAGGGTGAGCCCATTCTGGTTATTTTGAAAATTGAATACCGCTTTCCGCTTAAGCCGGCGCTAGGGGGCGTATGCAGCCTCGCAAATGACAGTGTTGCATATGAAAAGACTTGATAAACCCGAGTCTCCGATTTTCCTTATTTTTGTGTGTTCTTTGTTTCCAAGGGCGATCCTTTTTGGCTTATTTTTCATACATCACGAAAACATGCCCATATAATTTTGACCCCCTTAAACCCCACTTTTATATAGTAAAACTGGGGTTTTACAGGGGTATACACTATTTTTCTTATTTCTGCTTAAAAACATAGACTCATAAGAGTCAGTGCGGTTCTAACGAGTACTCACAATCTATATTTTGAGCAGAAATATGAAAATATCATTTTTTTTTTTTAAATTTCCTGCACAAATTCGATAAAAGTGTTTTATTTTTTTTTTTTTTTTTGCTTGATCCATATGTACCGTATTTACCTTCTAAGTTCCAACACCTTACATCATCACCATACTCGTACATGTAACCATTGATGTGTCTAAATAGATTCTAAAAGTAATTATTCTCGAGAGCAATGAAAAACTCTAAGAACTAAAATATCTAGTTTCGACCACTTAGACCTCATCAGTTGAAGTCCACAATGTAGACCCTAATAAGATGCCGCGTTCATTGCTTGTTATTCTGGATCTACTCAGTTTTCTAAGACATCTCAGTCCGAATACTTAAGATATGTATAGTGTATGGCGTTTTGTTTTATGTAGCGCAATGTAGAGCAAAGAGTGACTGTAATACCAGAACACAGTCTTGTTTGTTCAACAGAATGCCTTATGTAAATGGTAATTATTTGGGCTAACAACCTAGCTTGTTTTCAGATCATTTACTACAGCTTCTGAAAAGTAAATAAGTGAACTCAGGAACTGATACAATCAGGTCCACATCAAGTTTACCACATCAACTGGGAAGATAGACAAATAGAATTAAACGGCCACAAAAAGAACAGATGGCAAGGAGAGTTGGCAGCCATTTCCCAAAAAGGTGGCAACTCTGTTACCTAAACGTAACTGAATATATCTTTAAATTACATAAATATTAAAAGGAAAACCGTTGAAGTGAAACACTATAGACCATTTAACGAAAAGTACCACAAAGAAAGTATAGCCTTGAAACGGTCCGTAATAAATTACTACCCAGCTAGCATTCTACGTAAATCTACATCGGGCCGTCATCGGGCCGTCAGCTACCCTGACGGCCCGATGAAGGCCCGATATAGATTTACGTAGAATGCTGACTGGGTAGTGGCTTAAGCTAGCTTTACCGGATCCCCACCCTCACCCGCAGCTTCCATAATCTGTAAAAAAAAATATCTGTTATACATAGCTTGATGAGCTTCAAATGCCACTTCAATAACAGAAGTCAATTAGTTTTAATGTGTTTCACGCCTCGAAACTAAGTGATTTATCAATCCTTCGACTATGAAAAATTCCAGGTAATTAAGTCAATTGGGTGAATATTTCGTGGTTACGTGAGTAATTGTTATTATAAATCATCAAGCGGATTCCTCCAACGTTTCACCTGTTTCGTGCAAATACGTCATGTAGAGTTCCGCGTGTCAATGATATTATTATTTCTTGGCATAATTTATTACTTTTGCTGGCTCCCAAGTGTTTAGATAAATGTGTTGCACGGGGATAGCGATAGGAAAGATAGAGCATTCTAGCACCAGGAGAAACGTACTGTTCCTGTCGTTGGTCGGAATTATAATAGAACTTTAAACTTAGTGCAATTAATTGTCTAGATAGCCTAGCCACTAGGTGTTAAAATGAATAATGTGGTTACAAAATTATGTGTTTGCATTAAAATGAACAGTATAATAGTTTTATAGCTAGTCTACCCTCCTTTCTCAATTTTATATACTAAATGGGCTTTCCACTGTTAACCAGTTGATAGCGTTTTAATAATAAACAAAAATCATCAGAATTTTATTATCAGACTAGCAGCTAGTCTATTGTCCACAGAACAGGTCCAGTTATATAAAACGACCTCGCTTGTCACACATGATTTTAACTAAAGTTGTTCCGGATGAGATAATTCTTTGTTTAAAAAAGAATGTGACAAACACATTGATATACAGATCTTCAGTGCATAATTGCATAACATTTATGTTCATAGTTGTTTGCTTAATTCCCTTAATACCCGTTTTTTTTTTTTTTTTGTTTTTTTTTTTTTTTTGTTTTTTTTTTTTTGTTGTTTTTTTTTTTTTTTTTTGCTAATACTATAAGACTATGTTCTGCGTGCTCTAGTGGTAAGACGAACGCAGTATCTCGGTAAACATGTGCCGGATTAGAGGTCAGTAAATACCGAGTGCGAATTCAGCAACTGTCATAGTGGTGTGTCCTTCCATTACGAAAACATACCTATATAATTTTGACCCCCTTAAACCCCACTTTTATATAGTAATACTGGGGTTTACAGGGGTATACATTATTTTTCTTATTTCTGCTCAAAAACATAGAGTGTGGTTACACGTTAGAACCACCTCGGCGAGGCGGTTCTAACGAGTGACCTCACTATGTTTTGAGCAGAAATATGAAAATATCAGATTTTTTATCAGTAAACTGTCAGTTTTTGGTGGTGAAATTTTTGGTATATTTGAATAGGCTTGTTTTCGTAATGAGCAATACATTTTCAACATTGATTGCTTGTTATTATTTTTTACTATGCTCATCGTAATTTTAACTGTTTATTAAAAAGTTGAATTTGAGAGACGCTGCCAGTTAGAGACCCTCAGCAGATAATTTGTGTGTGTGTGTGTGTGTGTGTGTGTGTGTGTGTGTGTGTGTGTGTGTGTTTTAGGAAATTAGAAAACAGTTATAATGTTTCGGAAAAGCGTCTTATCTATAGCGAAGGCGAAGACGTCTACAATTCTCATCATTATTAAGGTAATGACTGACACGGCTGCTGCTGAGTGCAGCTGCGTTACAGGTTAAATATGTACCAACTTATTTAGAATTGGGTCATGCGCGTGATATTTGTTCATTGCAGCGGAGAACTAACATGACAATTGCTTTATGCGATAAGCCGAAATATTGTCTTGATGGTTCGGGCCGACAAAACATGATGAACTCCTAACCAAACCGTTTTACGGAGGGTTGGGTTGGGTCATAAATCTTTTCGAGAACGAGCATTCTTCTGTTGATAATGCCCCCAACATTAAATAAGTTGGAAGGGCATATTTCGTCCATCCGTTTGTCAGTTCGTCCGTCCGTTCGCGCTTTTTGATTCATAGCATATCTTTATAAACGTGTATGCTTCTGTTTTGAAATTTCTTATATGGATTTCTCATGAAATAAACTGACACGTATTTTGTTGTCTCGACAGGATTATGCCCTTTTTTGTTTTACGGAGCTATGGCCCTTTAAAGAAATATGAATGAAATCTTGTCAGCAAAATATCTCAAAAAACTGTTGAAGGTCTAGTCTTATACTTGATAAATAGATTGGTAGTGATGAGAAGACGACCTGGTTAACTTTAAAATGATCCTTTACAATTTGGGGCATTTTTACCTTATCAGCAAACTATCTTAAAAATTGTTGTATTTATGGCCTTGAAACTTTGTAAAATGATTGGTAACTATGAGTTGAGAAATTGATAAACTTTTTAATAAATTTTGAACAATATTTCATGAATAATGGCCCTTTGTAAATGGGCTTTTTCCCTTGTCAGCAAAATATCTCAAACACTTTTAGAGCTAGAGCTTTATAAATTGACAAACTTGACAAATAGACTGGAAATGATGAGAAGACGATCAGATTAATTTTTTAATATATTATGTAAAATACTACACGATTTATGGCCCTATGTAAATTGGGACATTTTACCTTGCCAGCAAATTATCTAAAAGAACCGATGGAGCTAGAACCTTGATATTATATGATTTTATTTGATTGCTGGTAATCAGTTTATTACCTGATTGTCGTCTGAATAAATTCTGAAAAAATGCTTCACGAGTTATGTCCCTTTGTAAATTAGGGCATTTTATATTGTCAGCAAAATATCTCTAAAATTAACGGAGCCAGAGCCAGAGTAGCATCGGGACCTTGGGTGAAGTTGGCTAGCTGTAAAAGTGGCCCCGGAGGTTTACTCTACTGACAGTTCTAAAGCGGTAGTCCCGGTGTAAGTCTTATTCTTTGTTGCTTTGTGGTTTATTCTACGAGGTGATTTGTTTTAATTCTTACCTTGTGTTATTTTGTTCTTGTGTTTTTCAGTCCTTATAGCATTGCGATTACCTCGCTTAGGGAAGAGAGAGCTAATCTTAGTGCTTTTCGTACGTTTGTTCGATTTGCGCTTGTTTGGTTTTGTCTGTTTCCTCTTCTCTTTATGTCTGGGAAGTGCTGCGGTTTGTGATTGTGGCACTCCTGGGACTATCTCTTACCGTTTTTGATGCTTAGTGAATAGACTGGTAATGTCCAGTAGATGACCTGAGTCACTTTTGGATAAATTCGGAAAAATAATTGATTAGTAATGTCCACTTGTAAATTTGAGCATTTTTGTCAGCAAATTATCTCAAAATCTGTTGGAGCTAGAGCTTCAGAACTTGATGAACAGATTGGTAATGATGAGAAGATGATCTGATGACAGGGTTGCCACAATCAGGGAATAGGTATGGGAATTTTTCTTGTTATATTATCTTTAGCGGCAAGCATATGGTTGGGGGCGCATAATATTTTACAAACACAATTTCTAGTTTCATTTTGCTTTGATATTCGGTCTGTAGTCGAGCCCTTATATTTGTTCCTTCATAGCGCTGACGAGTTAATTCATGATGCTTATTTGATTATCTATTCTTGAGTTAGAACACCACTGAGCGGACAGAGCATTTATGTTAATTGGTAACTGTTGCAAGACTAAAGGCAACGAATCATCGCTCATAAAACTGTAATTAGGCCTCACCTTCCCACCACGCAAACACTAATGGTTAATGCTTCGGTGGGTTTCAACTCGGAACATCCTATCATGGTTTGCACTTTTGTATATATGACAATGCGGTCATCTTCCATAATGATTGCTGTGTCCACTATCTTCCGTTTAGCATTTTGTGTTGTCTCATATATTTCCATGCTGATATTGAGGCCATCTCCTTTTCGCTGCCCACTTTGCTTTCAGTTTGTTTTTAATTTTGTGTTCTGGTAGTCTTGATGTAGCTTCAGAATTTAGACGGGATTCAGGATTAACCCAAATCCTCCTTTCTACATGTTTTCTGGTCATTTCTTGTCATTAAGTCCAGATCATGGATGCTTTTTTTTTTTTTTTTTTTTTTTTTTTTTTTTTTTTTTGCTTTTTATAATATTATAAGTCGCTGTCTATTTGGTATATTTAAAATGCATACACTACACAACCACTTTACACAATGCAACACTAATGCTGTAATGCTGTGATCCAAAGCAAAATCCGGGTTAGCTGAACAATCGTGTTGTATCCAAACCACACGTATAGATAATATAGAATATGTCCATAACTGGTCATTTTTTTTTTTTTTTTTTTTTTGCTATATATTGATACATTCTTGTTTCGATACAACACTTTTGTTGTGCACTTTTAACTCTTTCGGTGCCAAATATTAGACGACATTTCTCGTCTGCTTTTTTTTCGGCTAAAACCACAGCAAGTTTCACAATAGCAGGCAACTTACCGTATGATTCCTAAATATTGGGACACCATCACTCCTTATAATATTTGTCTTAAAATTTTAGCAAGTATATTTAACACCAACCGGTGTCTTCTAAAATGCTGAATGAGAGCATACAGGATAGCCCTTGAACAGACGCCAGGTTTTGAGGCATCAGATATGATATGTCCGTAAAAAAAGATTAAATACGGTTGGTAGCATACAAACACCATGCGAACTATAAGAAGTCGACCTCAATGGCAAACAGTGCAGTGGGTCATCAAACTGTTGGACATTTTCAATAGAATGGAAGGCAGTGATCACGAATCGATACAATTTCCTAACTTTCCGTTCCAAGACACCAAAGGGAAAGAATGGTGCACTTAAAGCATCGACACCACAATAAAAAAAATTACAAGTAGAAAGCCAAAAGGACAGTTTCTTTCTGAAAAATTGGCCAAACGGCTATCGAAAATAAACTTTTCACCAGGACATACACGCAAAGACATACAACGACAGAAATAGTAAACTACAGCAGAAGCTTCGCCTTGGAACGGTCAGTAAAAATATTACTTGGGCGCTTAAATCGATTTTTTGTGGCCACAACCCTCGACCATAATTCTGCCTTGGTATACACATGACATTTGTTCAGTCTGCGTGAAACCCGTTTATTTTATTTTGTTGAAACCATTAAAGACTAAATAAACTCTCCAACACTATATATTGGAAGAGTTCATTTTCGATTTTAGGTATGTCTGCTATATGTCGTAGATATTTCTAAGAAAAAATGTTTGAACTATGTGCAAACAGTGAAAACCCTGATCAGACACTCGTTCTGCTTCGTCTAACCTGGGTCTGCACTGTTTGCCAATTATCCGTTTAGGGGTCTCCAGTCTTCAATGTGTTAATCTTTACCGTTTATCCTATTCTGGATATTAGGCTTTCAATTTCTATTAATATTGCATTCACAAGCTTCCCAGCTAGCATTCTACGTAAATCTACATCGGACCGTCATCGGCCCGTCAGCTACCCTGACGGGCCGATGACGGCCCGATATAGATTTACGTAGAATGCTGACTGGGTTTATGGTGATCAGGAGCCTGATTACTTTTTCATAGGCTTCAGTGTTTTAGTGGGTTAAGATCTGACCCACACAATGTTCCTTCACTTCCAAATTTGGTCTCAAATTAAAGGCTAGATTTAGACTGACAAAATACATCTCACAGGAAAAACAGTGGTTTTGTTGCACATTTTGACACTTTTACACGCTAACTGGTGTTCTAAGTCTACGTGTTCAAATATAGCAAAACAAAAATATAATTGATCAACTTTCTTTTAGTCAGCATTTAAACAAAATACAATTTTATGTAAAATAACATATGATATTTATTATGTTACAATCAGAGTTAAGCTTTACTTGTAATTTGCTGACTGGGTTTATGGTGATCAGGAGCCTGATTACTTTTTCATAGGCTTCAGTGTTTTAGTGGGTTAAGATCTGACCCACACAATGTTCCTTCACTTCCAAATTTGGTCTCAAATTAAAGGCTAGATTTAGACTGACAAAATACATCTCACAGGAAAAACAGTGGTTTTGTTGCACATTTTGACACTTTTACACGCTAACTGGTGTTCTAAGTCTACGTGTTCAAATATAGCAAAACAAAAATATAATTGATCAACTTTCTTTTAGTCAGCATTTAAACAAAATACAATTTTATGTAAAATAACATATGATATTTATTATGTTACAATCAGAGTTAAGCTTTACTTGTAATTTTGAGCTGCATTAGAATTTCGGATGCGTTTTCGCGCGAGCAGATTAATAATCGTGCTTCTCGCAGATGTATTCTTTGGACATGTTTGCACTCATATGTGGGGAAAACGTTTGCTCTTGTCAGCTCATATAGACACAGGAGGTAATGAATTAGAATTGTTCATGTATTTATTAAGGTTACACAACGTAATTCGTGTCTAGCTTTAGTACCTAAGCTTTAAAAATAAAATGAATGTAGATATAGGATGCACAGAACACATAAATGTTATCGAAAGTTGTTTTGGTTTGAGTAGAACCACGCATTAGCAAGACAGAAGAGCACGTTTGAAACGCATATATGCATATGTCAAGTATGGGCTGCCGTACTTGATCGGCTTTTGTGACTAAAGCTGATCAAGTACGGCAGCCCATACTTGACATATGCAATTCGGAAAAGTTTGCTATACAGTAGTTTTATGTGCAGCAAAGATTGTTCGTGAGAATACTAAAACAAATTGTGGTACTTTCCGGGTAATTATTTTTGTTTTTGTTAACTTTCACTGGAGCCCAGCCTATCTGTAGCAGTTTGTGTGTGTGTGTGTGTGTGTGTGTGTGTTGGGTGTGTTGGGTGTTTTTGTTTTGTTTGTGCGTCCGTTGCTTCGTATATGACATTTGTTTTATAAATATGTGTTCCTCATCTCACCTTCTGTTGGTGCCTCTGGAGGGTTATGCTTCCTGATTGTAGCCTTTCTTGGATACTTTACTTATATGTTTTCTTTTATATCATATGTAACCCTTGACTTCCGTATACATGTGTCTGGTTTGAGTATTCACAATCTAATTGGTAGCCGGCTGTCCATAATTTGTTTTCTCACAATTTCGTAATACTATCGCTTATACCTATACTGAATTGCGCCCATTAACTATCCTTAATAAAAATACTTTACTATCAAAATTGTGTTTATTATTATTTTATACCTCTCAATTACTCTCTCCTTTACTCTCATACTGTATTAGAGATCCACTTGTGGTAGTCAAGGTTTCAACTTCAAACACACGTTTTACAATAGTTATCGCCAGGTGCACTTAACATCCATAGCTTTGGTATTTAGGCCTGTTGTAGAAGAAAATGACTGTCTATCCATGCGCAGAGCAGCGATGGGGACGAACTCGCACTTCTGTCGAAGATACTTCACACCAATGAAATATCCTTACAAGACAAGATCCGTACATATTGCGTTTTGACAGCGACGATAACTATCAGGGTACGCCGATCGCTGCCAAGTTTGCATAATGGAATGCACAGAGGTCAAATGTGTGTTTTCTAAAGAGATGCTCAATTAATTCAAGGTGTGGTTGTAAGCTAATAATCTAGAAGAGGAATTCGGATGTTTTGTCTGCGCAAATCGCTATAATAAAAAGCTTCGAGTATATTGATTAGACTAACAATGTATTTTTGTGTGTAATAAACAAGATCCATTAAATTATTGTTGAAGCAAATTCCAGATTTGCAAACTCCGGAACAGTACAATTTCAGTGAGTGACAGATAGAGAGGTGTTCCTTCAAAGCTTTAAAACAACACTTTATTGATCTAAAAGGATAACAGAAGAGGAAATAAAACACATACCTGTATCATTTTACAGATCATCTTCACACAGAAAATGCAAAGACATGAATTATCCAGTTCATGGTCAGAAATGGCATTCACATTAAAACATTATGTCTATTGTATCTAGTTATGCCTTGTTGTTTGTTTGCACTTTTGAGAGGTCTGATATATATGACTAACCATTTCAGTTAGTTAACTCTTTCGCTGCTATATTTCAGACGACATATGTCGTCGTTTTTTATTTTTTATTTATTTTTTTTTAAACAAGCTATTGCTTGGAAAGCAGTTTGTATGTAAAGTTGAAAGACGGAACGTCAAACAGCGTAGATCCAGATGAGACGGCTCATCATGAGCCGTCTCATCAGGATCTTTGCTATTTGCAAAATCCTACCATTATCGCCTATGGCAATGAAAGAGTTAAAAGCTTATAACTAACTGAAAGCAATCAGCAGGACATACTATCTTATGAAATTAAGTTCGTATTGATTTACAAAATCTGTTTGATTTATTTTTTGATTGTAAATACTTTGTAAATCAACTTCAATTGGTCGCGCTATGAGAAATTGTGTCTTCGGACATATGCGGGCAACAAAAGCCCAGCTCAGCCTGTGCATTAGCACATGAAGATCAGAGCCTTCACTGTCCGCTAACAGAATCATTAGACTTAATAGATTATATGAATGGTGAACAAAGGCCTGAATGATACTTTGCACATGCGTCGGATGATATTTATGTGGTTACTTTGCGCATGTTTGAATGCACATTTTGGCTTGTGGAGGCCCAATCAATATATTAGTTAATTACGAGATAAATACTGCTGAATATGCTCCCCTGTCTCCCTGTTGCTTATCAGCCACCATCTTAGATTGATCCATTGACCTCCCATCCGCCTCGTCCACTGGATTATCGTTACAGAACTTCTTCCTTCAAGACAACCAGAAGAGAAATGCAATTGATATTCTGATTTCACACTAAAGGTCTAAAAGATAGTCTTTTGAAACAAAGAACACACAAAAGAACGAAACAGGAGACTCTTCGTATGCAACAGTGTAGTTTGCGAGCCTGCATACGCCATCTAGCATCCGGCGTCAGCGGTATTCGATTTTCAAAGCAAACGTAATTAGCAAAATTTTCCAAAGGATATAAAAATATAATATGACCTATAATGAAGTGTGGGAACACTTAACACCAGCTACAGAGAAGTCGTAAAAAGTCCAACTAAGGATCTTCTACTATTAGAAGATGTGACTCGCACCGCTATAGTAAGAATTTGCAGGAGCGCATATGCAGCTTAAACTTGCTTCATTTAATATATATGATAACCGCTCCCTTTGCAGTGGGTATTTTGAGAGGTATACTGTATGTACGAAACAAAACTGAAACCTATAGTAGGTGCGTGCCACAATCGCATATAGCGGTCTATCTTCAATACTGAGAGTAAGAGCTTACGAACTGTAATATCCGCAGCTAGAATACACAAATAAATGGCACAACAAAAGGTAAGAGAAAATTCCAGGGAGTAACACAATCACAGCCCTTACCAGACACTAAGAGGAAGAGGAAACCGACAAGTACAAATCGAACAACCGTACGAAAAACACTAAGATTAGCTCTCTCTTCCCCAAGAGAGGTAATCGCAATGCTAAAAGGACTAAACAACACAAGAACAAAATGAAACAAGGTAAGACAAGTCACCCGCTCCCATTTAAGTGATCACAAACCTAGATATGACGGAACAAAAACAACAACAACATATTCTAAAAGGAATGACCCTTGAGGCAAACAATACTGAAAACAGCTCATTACGAAAACAAGCCTATTCAAATATATTGAAAATTTTACAAAAAGAAAATGAAACTTTTCAGATAAAAATTCTGATATTTTCATATTGCTGCTCAAAGCATAGCTTATTGGTATTCGTTAGAACCGCCTTGGCAAAGCGGTTCTAACGAGTACCCACAATATATGTTTTTAGCAAAATAAGAATAATAATGTATACCCCTGTAAACCCCAGTTTTTCTACATAAAAGTAGGGTTTAAGAGGATCAAAATTATATAGGTATGTTTTCGTGATGCAGTAACGTGAAACAAAGCCAGATATGACGGAACAAAGACAACAACAACAACATATTCTAAAGGGAATGATCCTTGAGGCCAACAATACTGAAAACAGCTGAAGTGCCATATTGTCTTGGTCAGACTAGCTGGGTTCGGATAATTAGTCCTCATCAGTGACCCTGATATAAAATTAAAAAAAACAAATCCGGTATGGGCACAATGATTACTAAGGACCAGAGAATATGAACTACACTATAGTGAAGTACGGGGAAAAGACCAACTAGGATGAATAACAATAGCCCCACAGCCAGAGGACACAAAGGAAAACAAAGACCAAACAATGTCAGAACAACCGCCTTGCAACATTCAACGGTTTAAAATGCCACTGGTGTCTTCAGCTTGTATAAGTGGAGACTGTTACCCAGGGAGAAATTAGTCGGCTGTAAAAGTGTTTAAATCCCCACTCCCACTCCACTCCGGTGGTTTAGCTTCACTGTCAATTTCTTCATTACGTAAAAGGTAAGAGAAAAGTCCAGGGAGTGCCACAATCACAAACCGCAGCCCCTCCCAGACCCCAAGAGGAAGAGGAAACCGACAAATCCAAACAAGCACAAACCGAACAAAGGCACGAAAGCATCAAGACTAGCTTTCTCTTCCCCAAGCGAGGCAATCGCAATACCAAAAGGACCGAAAAGCACAAGAACAAAATGACACACGGAAAGACATACATCAAATCGCCCCGTAGAATAAACCACAAAGCAACAAGGAGTAAGGCTAACACCGGGACCACCGCCTTAGAACGGTCGGTAGCGCAAACCACGGGGGGTTTAAAGCACTTTTACAGCTAGCTAACTTCACCCTGGGTCCCGATGCTACTCTTAATACAGAAATACATAAAAAATCGGTTCGTATAAAGGCTCCCAACTCAGTCAATGCATCAAAGCGAAAACATAAAGTTAAATTAGATGACGAGGCGAATACATTTTATGATAGAAAACATGATCTGTATGAAGCAGCTCTCCTTACTAAATGTTAAACTCAAAATGCTCTTCGTCATTGCATTGATTCTGAAATAAACCACATTAGACACTTCGTCAAAATTCCATTCAATAATAAAGGTATTAAATTCATAGATTTACATAGCATATTTCGAGATAATAATGTTATATCAGCTATACCTTCATATTACACGGAAAACACGGAATCACCTATTATCTGTTATAAATAAAACACACCTATCCGTAATACTATACTTAATTTCAATAAATTAGTTTCTGATCTTGAAATTGAAACTAGTTCCCCTGATTCTTGAGCTTGTAAAGGTTCTAAATTTGTTATCAACCAGCGGGTCATATTGTCACTGGTAAGGTGAAGATTACGAATCTGTTCAGTTATTTCAAAAGGACCTAAATATAGATTCCCAGCCCAAATTGATTCCAATAAATGTCGGGAAACAATTGCCAGTGCTTTAAATGATTATTGTACGCCTTGGTGTACACGAAAGCATGTTGAGTCTAATGCTTTAGATAACTGGAAATTAAAGAGTTTAAGATCATTGATGAACGTGTGTTATTTTATTCTAATAACCTTGATCTTCTGCCTCCTAAACCTATTTTTATCTTTTCGATATTTGAAACAACGTATCCAAGATTTTCATAGGAAGTATGTTTTGGCTCCAACTGATAAAGCTGCTAATAATGTTGTTGTGTGACGACTTCATTATATCAGTACTCTAACACAAGAATTTGGTAGTACCAAAATATATTAACGGATTTCTACTGACGAGAGATCTGTTGTTGATACCCTTTCTATCGATATTACTGTTAAGTTTGCAGTGAGTATTAAAAAAAAAAAACAAGACAGATTTTCTACGTTATATTGGTTACCGATACTTCATAAACGACTTTATAAAGCACGTTTCATTGCTAATTCTGTTCATGTATGACTACTGTTTTGTCCAAACTGCTAACTTCATGCCTTACTGCTGTTAAAAACATTGGATTAGATACTATGATGCTGTTTACGAAAGGGACGGAATTAACTATTTTTGGTCAATTATAAATTCCAATGGAGTTCTCAATAAATTTAAATCTAAAACCTGTCAGGCTTCTTTGTTAGATTTGTCGGTTTCCTCTTCCTCTTGGGGTCTGGGAAGGGCTGCGGTTTGTGATTGTGGCACTCCCTGGACTTTTCTCTTACATTTTTTTTTCTAAATGGTCTACATATGATTTTTCTACACTGCATACTACGTTACCTCGTCATCTTATAAACGATAAACTTATTGATTTAATTAACCGAACGTTTATTAGGGAGAATACCAAATATTTAGCTTGCAACGAAGAATGATTTTTTTGTTCACTCCTGATGTATACAATTATTACAATTTATGGTCGTGTCAAAAAGTCTGTCATGCCCTTGTTTATCTTTTGGATAATATTTTTATTAGATTTGGAACTAAACTTTATAGGCAAACTATTGGTATTCCGATGGGAACTAATTGTGTTCCTGCTGTTGCAGATTTGTATCATTTTTGTTATGAAAGAAATTTTATGAAGTCTCTCTCACGTGAAAATCAGGCTGACATTATTGAGGCTTTCAATCCAACTTCATGATACCTTGATAATTTATTAAATATTGACAATATTTACTTTGACCAAATGGTGGACAGGATATACCCTACAGAACTCCAATTAAATAGAGCAATTCTGTCGATACAGAGGCACCTTTTCTGGATTTGAATCTATGTATATCTAATGGTACAGTTTCCACCAAAATTTATGATAAACGGGACGGTTTTGATTTTGATACAGTCAATTTCAGTTTTCTGGATGGTGATGTCCCCCCGGCGTACCTCAAATGGGGTATACTTATCTCAGTTTATTAGATTCACCAGAGCTTCTTCAAATTTTAATGACTTTAACTGCCGTAATAAAGTCCTTACTGCCAAACTTCATAGACAGGGCTATAGTTATTTTAAACTTCGTAAGGCATTTTCGACATTTTATCGCAGACACAGTGCCTTGGTAGAAAAATATAGCGTCAGTCTGAAAACACTTCTGCAACAAGGTATATCGGAACCAGAATTTTATGGTGACTTAGTGTACAGATTTAGAAAAATTGTAAGAAATTCGAACTTTTCGGAGCAATTCAGAAAATTTTTTAACGGTTATAAAACAATTGGCTATAGCCTGGATATTATACGGCAGACTGAATACCTAGTTGTCATCCCAAGCATTGTTAATGGCTATGCTTCACTCTTTAATTGCACGACGGCCTCAGATTCAATGGCGGCCTCTTCGTAAAACTTTAACCAGTTTGATTGTGCTTGACGATATGTCTTTGACTTGGCCCGCCGTTGTTCAACTATTGGTTTCCATTTACTCTGGCATACAGTAGAATTAGCCATGAGTACTCGTCTTTTTTATTATAGTGATTTATTTATTTTTTATGTTTTCGCTTTCATGCATTGACTGAGTTGGGAGCCTTTATGCGAACCGAAATTTAATGTATTTCTGTATTTAGAGTTGCATCGTGACCCAGGGTGAAGTTGGCTAGCTGTAAAAGTGCTATAAACCCCCTCCCCCTCACCCCTGTGGTTTACTCTACTGACTACTCTTAGGTGGTTGTCCCGGTGTTAGTCTTACTCTTTGTTGCTTTATGGTTTATTCTACGAGGCGATTTGTTTTATGTCTTACCGTGTGTTATTCTGTTCTTGTGTTTTTTAGTCCTTTTACCATTGCGATTACCTCGCTTGGGAAAGACAGAGCTAATTTTAGTGCCTTTCGTACGTTTGTTCGATTTGTGCTTGTTTGGTTTGGTCGGTGTCCTCTTCCTCTTGGTGTCTAGGAAGGGCTGCGGTTTGTGATTGTGGCATTTCCTGGACTTTTCACTTACCCTTTTATGTATACTGACCGTTCTCAGGCGGTGGTCGCGGTGTTAGTCTTACTCTTTGTTTGTTTGTTGTTCATTCTACGAGGAGATTTGCTTTATGTCTTGCCTTGTGTTATTTTGTTCTTGTGTTTCTCAGTCGTTTTAGCATTGCGATTACCTCACGGGGAAGAAAGAGCTAATATTAGTGCTTTTCGTACGTTTATTCGATTTGCGCTTTTTTTTTTTTGTTTTGTCTGTTTTCTCTTCCTCTTGGTGCCTGGCAGGGGCTGCGGCTTGTGTTTGCAGCACTCCCTGGATTCTTACTTTTTTGTCATACAATGATCCGATTGAGAAAAATGATAAAGCCATTTAGAAGTTGATGCTTAACGGACAACGTATGTTTTCAAACCACGGTTCTTTACAACGTGTATCATTCAATATAAGAAAATGTCATGCAAATGAGCCGTGCAATGTGGAAATGGTTTGGGCATATGTGCCATCAGTGAAGATCTAGGCCAGCGAACGAAGGGTCTTCGTCATAGGTATAGTCTACATTATCCGTCGTTTATGTAAACGGGCAACGGAGGCCCTTGACAGACTTGCGCAGTCTGATAAGGGCATTGTTTCCCACTGCGCTGCTCAAATAGTTTAAAATTCTTTTTAATGACAGACAGTCCATTGCACTCTATAATCAAGTTCTGTAAATCCGAATTTTGCTAATATCAATTCCCGTGGGAAATCAGCAGTTGGAATATACCAAACCCTCTAAGGGAAAACGCAAACAATTTCCTTTGTGCGAACAACAAACTGCCGACCATCTTTCAAATCGAAACAATTTAGTCGGGATATTCCGTACTCACCATATCAGACATCCCGTGTAATAGGAATGATTTCCCTTAGCTATTTTCATTGAATGAAAACAAAGTGAAAATGTGTACAGCATCGTTATTAGTTACTTAATCTAAGTACTTGATCAGCAAAATCTGAAAACACACAATATATTGAAAGCTCTTTACGAAAGCTGCCTTTGGAAAGAACCAGACCCCGATGTTATAGAAAGGCGGCTGTTGAAGAGAGGTTAAAGATACTGAAAAACAGCAGTTTGGGAAATTAGAAAAAAAATGTTATAAGAGGTGGTTACTGTTGAGAGATGGCCAATTCGTGGAGGTAACATTGTAATCTAAGTTTAATATCATGTACAATTTATACCCATAATATCCAGACAAGACTGAGAAAGCTTTTGGCAAATATGTAACAGATTATCATGAATCAAGCCAATAATGTTTCGACAAATTACCATGCGCTCAAATGTTGAGCTTAAATTTCAAGATAACAACAAGTCATCTATTCATCCTAAATATTCGGGACTAATAGGCTTTAGCAAGCATTCAAGATCCAGGTCAGACTGATCTTGATCAGGAATCTACTGTTTGCCATTTCGTCGCAACATTTGAAAGTATCTAGTAGTCACAGATTTATCAAATTTTAAAATAATTATATGGGGTTATGGTATCAATATATCAAAGATAAATACGTCAGGAAAGCAGTTGCGGTACCAAATGGGTTGCGTCATGCGAAACAGTTAAGGTACCTTCGAACATAATGCGCAGATTCAGATCATCCTGCGCATGCGCAAAGTGTCATTTGGGCGTTTGATCTCTATTCATACATTCTTGGTATGAAATGATTCCGTTAGCGGACAGCAAAGGCCCTGATCAGACTGCGCGGATCTGGGCCTACATTGTCGGCATATGCCCAAAGACACGTTTTCGCATGGCGCGGCTCAAATATTAGGGAAAATACTGTATGTCATGGTACTCCATATTGCTATGCTGCAGTAGAAATCAATTTCCAAGTGATTTACATTAGATAGGTATGATCATAATAACCTGGATTAGAAATAATACCGTCTGAACAAGGAGCTGAATATGAGCTGATTTTCTAAATAGAACAGCGTCCTTACGACATAAGTGAATTTCAGTCGTTGATCCACTAGTCTTTTCGGAGATCTCAGATTGTCTGTTTTAACTTCGATGTTGTACATACAATATTCAGTTATCAAAACAGAGAGATACACGTTTGCAAAAATGAGTAAAAAGAAGTTTGATTACTTATTGACACATATATAATGTACATACGCAGATGTTTTGGGCATTACAAAAAACACGCCTATTCAAATATATTGAAACTTTCACCTACAAAATCTGAAAGTTTTCAGACAAAAATTCTGATATTTTTTCATATTTCTGTTCCAAATATAAATTGTGGGTACTCGCTAGAACCGCCTTATCAAGGCGGTTTTAGCGGGTACCCACAATCTATGTTTTGAGCAGAAATTAAAAAAAAATGTATACCCCTATAAACCCCAGTTTTACTTTATAAAAGTGGGGTTTAAGGGGTCAAAAATATATAGGTATGTTTTCGCGATGGAAAATTGAAAAGATGAAGATTGAACTGGTCCTCGAGACATTGTCTTCGGATCAAGTGTGGACCACAAAAGTCTAGATCGACTCAGGCAGTCTGATCAGGCTTAGATATTCATAGGATTGTGTAGGATCATCCAACGGCCATAAATAATCTGGAGAGACTACTTGGATGTGGATTCTTTATTTAAAAAAAAAACAAAACACCGAGTACTTTCACTATGGAAACTACCTCTGTCCCATGGTTATCTGGAGAACACAAAAAGGTTAATTGTCAAACAGTACAGGTCCAGATTACACTGTTTGCATTAAATACAGGAATTTCTGTTAAAACACACTAATAACAAAAAATGACCAGACACCCTGTTATTGGAAATAGACCAATCCAAAGGATGTGGTAAATGAGTCCACTCGACGTAAATTGGCTAATATCATTATAAAACAAGAACACTCTTAAGCCTTATTACGCTGATGAATAAAATAACAGACAACAAACGACTGGCATCTTTGTCTTTTTATTTTGCTAGAAATATTACATGCCATTTCATACAAGATGGTTCGTTTGAAATTTTAACTTCTATATTGGGAGGGGGGGGGGGGGAAGATACATACATGCTTATAGATATAGCAATATTCTGACATATAGATTTAGCATTTGAAAAGTTATAAGCAGCGACTGTCTTTGACGACTTGAACATTTTTACCACTGTAATTCTGTCGAAACATGTGTAAAGGTACAAGGATGTGCGACAATAACAAAATACAGCTTTTCTGATGCACCTAAGAAAAAGAGATTGGAAGAAAAAACAACGACAAAGCAAACCGCCACACATGAAACTCTCGACGCACGATCAAAGAATAACTGCAACAGGGGAACAGTCAGTAGAAAAGCTATTTGAAGACTTTGTATAATATTACTTGCACAAACTTTCACCCTGAATTCTGATGTACAAACATATGTTTGCGTACATGTCCTCTACCCCATAATTGAAACATCAATGAAACATATATTATCACAAAAACTGTGATGAAAAAAAAGCAAATTGAATATCGGACTAGAGTTGTACAGTGATATTGTTTATAAATTTTCGGCTGAGAAATTCATTTATTTACAGGAAAAAAAGTTATAAAAGGATTGGATATATCTTAGATATTATGCGACGACGACTTCATGGTTGGCTATGCTTAGCTTTAACCCTACCATTGCTGTTGGATCTGCTTTCCTCTTCATTACGAAAACACGCCTATTCATATATATTGAAAATTTCACCACCAAAAAAACTAAAAGTTTTCAGATAAAAATTCTGATATTTTTCCTATTCATGCTCAAAACAGAGATTGTTGTACTCGTTAGAACCGCCTCGCCAAGGCGGTTCTAACGAGTACCCACAATCTATGTTTTTGAGCAGAAATAAGAAAACTAATATATACCCCTGAAAACCCCAGTTTTACTTTATAAAAATGGGGTTTAAGGGGGTCAAAATTATATAGATATATTTTCGTGATGTTTATTTCGCTACCTAAACTTTACCACTATATAATCGTACTTACGTTTTACTTTATGTTGTGGGTAGCATGGGATACTTATTACTTAAAATTGTTAACGCAACTGCGGAAAACTAGTCAGAGTACAAACGTGTTCCCTTACGTTTTACATAATGTTTATAAATGCCGCATAATTAATCTTAAGGCTCGAGGGAGTATTCGTATTTTATCTGCTGCTAATGCAAACCTATTTGTGGAATGGAAATGCTTATGAAGCACTTATAGTTTCTCCACATGGCCTATGTTTAGAATCTATATCTTAACTTATTATTGAAAACGTGATTTCGTTGTTGATTGCATATTGTCAGATTCCGTTTTTCCCTCAACCTGGATTACTCTTGACATGAATTTGACTTGTTTATTCCTACTGCATGTGACTCTTACATGATTTACATGTAACACTTAAAGCACCATGCAAAACTGTAGCAGACGATAGTCTACACATATGGAATTTAGCGTACAAAATCGGTCATGCCGGGAATCAAACCACAGACCTCTTGCTTGCCGGATAAACGTGCTAACCATTACACCATGGCGGCTCTTCCGACGTTGTACGCCAATTTCAACATTTATAAACCTAAAGTCATGTTGTTGTTTTTTTTGTTGTTGTTGCTTTTCTTAGCAACATCTAAGCGGCACTGCTTTACCGCCATAGGCAACAACATTACGAAAACACCTATTCAAATATACTGAAGATTTCACCACCAAATACTGAAAGTTTTCAGACAAAAAAAAAACTCTGATTTTTTTTTTTTTTTTTTTTTTTTTTTTTTTTTTCATATTTCTGCTAAAAACATAGATTGTGGGTACTCGTTAGGCTCGCCTCGCCGAGGTGGTTCTAACGAGTACCAACAATCCATTATTTGAGCAAAATAAGAAAAAATAATGTATACCCCGGTTTTACTGTATAAAAGTGGGATCTAAGGGGGTAAAAATTATATAGGCATGTTTTCGTGGTGTTTTTAATTAACCCACAGCTTCCATTTTGTTTTTATTATCATTATCATTATTATTATTATTTAGGTTTTATAAATGTTCTACTGCATCAGAGTAATCATATGAGAAACGGAGTAAAGCACAATGCAGGAAATTACATATATAAATAGAAAATAGCATGCAAAAAATTGGTCATGCCAGGACCGGAAATCGAACCATGGACATCCTGCTTGACGGTTGTACGTGCTAACCATGACACCATCGCGAATCTTCCGACTTTTTACTCCATTTGTCACATTTATAAACCTAACGTCATTGTTTTTCTTAGCAGCACTTTTCTACAGCCATAGACGGCCCTATCATTGTCGGTCTTTTTAATCAACATACAGTCGGCTGCCATGTTTGTTATTATTATTATTATGATTATTATTTCTATTACTATTATTATTATTTATAGATGTTCTACTGCATCAGGGTAGTATTTTGAGTAACAGAGTAACGCACAATGCAGAAAATGTTATAAACAACTGGACGTTAGAGTACATGTACAAAGATCGGACATGCCGTGAAAACAATGACGTTAGGTTTATTACAGTAAATTGGCGTACACCTTTGGAAGATGTGCGATTGTGTAATGGTAAGCATGTCTGTCCGGCCAGCAGGAGGTCCGTGGTTTGATTCTCGGTCCCGGCATGACCGGATTTTGTACGCTTATTTCCATTTATTCATACCATTTCCTGCATTGTGCTTTACTCTGTTTCTCATAAATGTACACGAAGAGACTCAATCAAACCGTTGTGATTTTGTGTGTTGTTTGTTTCCAAGGGCAACCTTTTTTACTTTTATTCTTATCTGTTTACTTGTCAAGTTTTTTCCGTACGCATAACGCTTTCTGTTGTCGGCCTCAATGGCGTAGTTGGATGTGCGCGTCTAACTGGTAATCGGGAAGCTGCGGACTCGACCCCCGCCGAGTCAGCAACATTCTTTGGTGGAGATTGATCATGAACTAATTTTTACGGTCATTCTCTCCCTTCCGCTGATTCAATAGGACAGTTGTCCGTTTCTGGCGAAAAACAATGTGCACACTACTGTTTAACTGCTTAGTGGACTAAGACTGCCCAGTAAATTGGTTGGGTAAACTGACCGCGCTCGACGTGTCCCCACTGGATTTACTGGGCCGTAAAACCTCACACTGACACTTTTTGTTAATCAGAGCATCTACAAATATGATAGTGAGGAACCCATATACAGGTTTTCGCAACCTTTTAAATGACCGAAATCTTGTACACCTACCTCTAATAGTTGCGCAATATAACAAGTAAAAACAGAACGAAACCAGAAAGCAACGTGAGCCGTCATTGAAGAAGAAGGTCTCTAGTATGACTTTATACAATTATTGCCCTTGTGCGAGGATAATATAACGACTTGTTCACCCGAGGCGAGTAATGGCATCGCATTCAGTACTTCGCATTAAGTACGTCAACATTAGAATTCTTGTGAAAGCTCCGGTTTGTGAATTTGACGTTTCCTGGGTAACGGGTAACTTTACTTCTACTTTCGAATCAGTTCACATTTGGCAGACAGCAGAGACAGCTTTTGTGATTTCTTGTTTGCATTTCTGCACATGAAACCCCTTCTGGTAAAGCGACTAGTCTAAAAGGAGACGGTTTGCTTCCCTTGAGTCCTATTCTATTTTTTTTTTTTTTTTTTGTTTTTTTTTTTTTTTTTTTTGTCGATTGTTTACAATCTATCTATTCACAGTAAACTTACACCAAAATTTCCTTAAGGTTGTTATCCACGTGATAATCATTGACCAATGAAATCAAACCGCGCGTTTGTACGAAATCTAGGTAATGGTTATTTATACGCGTAGCCGAGTTATTCTTGTCACTGTGATGTCAGATTGCCGTGTAAAGAGGGTTACCTGTAAAACCTGGACCGGGCATTTGCATCTGCGGCGTCAGATTAGGGTCTATACTGTTTGCCAATGTCCCTTTTTCATGGGACGCTAGGTTTTAATGGGTTAACTAAATCGTACTGTGGCATATAAGGGAAGTCTTACTCGCTTACGTCATTGGTTTATCAAAAATTCATGATGGAAGCATGAAATAACCATTACATTAAAGACCATCCGTAGATCAAAGATATTGGTGCTGCATCATGCCAAAAGGGTCATTCGCGTCATCAGCAGGAAGGGAAGGCGCATACCAGCCTGCGTATCCAAACAGTCTAATCAGGGCGTTTGCCGTCCGCATATAGAATTGTTGGGTACATTTGACTGCATGAAGGATAGCATAGTCCATGTACATACCGTATAGCTTCGCTGTGCAAGATATTTAGAAATGTATTGTTCGCTTGATATAACTTTACGATAATTAATTTTCAGGCATGACTCATGTATTTCGGAGACAAAAAGAGTAATGATATGTATATATCCGGGAAAGGCCACAATGACGGACCACAGCCCTCTCATGGCAACACACATGGATTAAACGAAAAAAAACGGAGAAGACGGTAACGTTCTGGCTGCAGTAATTACCACATCCACACATGAGATACGACTAACCACTTAAGTCTAAGGGTAAATATAGAACCAATCTGCAACATACAATGCAATCTGCAACGCTCGAAAAGAGTCTTATGCGATTGCGGACAACGCAGGTCCTGATCAGCAAACAGATCTCGCAAACAGAAAACGTACACAATCAAAAACATGGAACTAACCGGGAAAGGTTACAGTGACCAACTACATCCCTTCCATGATACCACACATTACTTTAATGACTTAAAATGGCAGTACATATCAGCAAGTCATCGGAAACAGAACCAATGAAGAGGGGAGTTCAACAACTATACCGCTTTCGAATGGTCAACAGAAGATTGGTTCTTCACTACAACTCTGAGTAAGTAGAAGTGGACAGACGAGGACAGTAGATCAGTGAGATTTGTATGTTGCTAAACTATACAAAAGTTCTGATTAAGCGACAGAGCAGCTCTCACTCTCTCTCTCTCTCTCTTTCTCTCTCTCTCTCTCTCTCTCTACTGAAGTTGTTTGGAAAGGTTATAAAACGGGCGTTATTAAACGCTTAACATGTTTGGTAAAAATACAGCAGACAGTATTTTGATTTTTTTCTTATTTGCCCAGAAAATAGTTTTTGGTATTTCATGCAAATTGTCTCCTTAGGAAAAATAAAAACACAATCCCATCAAATTTTCGTTTGCCGAATATCCCAGAGAGTAACAAAGATTAAATAGTTTGCAAACGTCTTCTTCGAGAACTCCGTTAGCATTGATACGTGTGTATAATTTATTATATGCGTCTTATGATCGACAGAACCCTTAAGATTGCCAGGGAAAACTGACTTTTATCAAATGGAAATTAGCATCAGTAATAGATACATCAATATTTGGGAGACAGAAAGACATTTGCCGGGAGCGGGTGAAGAAATGTCGTTTGACAGTTTTGACCAGAAGAGCACAGGACTTACTAACCATAAGGAATAAGACGGACGCCTTTCGTGCAACACTTGGGCTGAAGCTATATCCCAGAAGTAAATTATACAAATAAAAACTGATGAACGGATATTCGAGTTTCATGCATTTTTCTGTAAGGATTACTCTGAAATGACATTTTCTTGTTTCCTTGCTTTATGATAACAATGCAATTTTCGTGCGGCAGGCAAAACAATGATAACGATTACATTTGACAAGTTTAGCTATTTTCTGGTCAAATAGAATATTGAAGTCATTAATAGTTACGCTAGGGAAATAAAAGCGTGAAAAGTAGTCTCTGGTTTAAGTCAGAAAGATAGAATGCCACTTATGGTGGCATCTGTTAAAATAATAATAACACGGTTGAGAATATATTGAAATGTTAAGATAAGTTTAGTATTCATCAAGAGACTGCCAAAACATTCAGTCAATATGCATTCGAACGAAATGCCAAACAAAAATAGTTTTGCGAGGGCTATACAAAGTGTCGTGTATAAATCAGACCTACATTTATAAAATTCATTAAACACCTTATAACAAACATAATCCAAAGAAAATATAAAATGAAGAACATGTTATTTTTAATACCACAAATAGATTATTGTAATGCAAAACATTGATTGCAGTCACAGATTTAAACTAGAGCAAGTCGATGGTGCACCATCGCATATCCCCGCGCCAGCGCCAGCGCATATCTCCCTGCACATCAAAATTCCCAAATGCGTTTCTCGAGTCCTCATCCACAGGGCAATTACCTTTGACACTTTCAAGGTTCTAGCTAAAAAGCCTAAGAGGAGTTGGGTGACAATAAAAATATCGGACCCCAAATCCTACTTTTTGATGGCTAGTGACCCCCAGACATGCCCCACTGCACCACTGTATTTTTCCTCTTCATTACTTTCAATTTGATATGCAACATGACTTTATTTGTACAAAATGAACTTTGGACCCTTCGGGGCCACACCCCCTGGTCCTGCCCCCAGGGGTTTACATCAAAATTCCGAATGTGTTCCTCCAGTTCTCATCCATAGGGCTATTACCTGTGACAGCTTCAAGGCTCTAGCTATAAAAGCCTGAGAAGAGTTGGGTGACAATAAAAAAAAAAATGACCCAAAATCCTACTTTTTAACCTCTAGTGACCCCCAGACATGCCCCCGGGGCATTTTTTTTTTTTTTTTTTTTGCACCACTGTATTCTACTCTTCATAACCTTTGATTTGATATGCAACATGACTCTGTTGGTACAAAATGAATTTTGTACCCTTTGGGGCCACGCACCCCTGGCCCTGCCCCCAGGGGTCACATGAAAATACCGAATGTGTTCCTCCAGTCCTCATCGATAGAGCTATTGCCTGTGAAAATCTCGAGAATCTAGCTTAAATGGTCTTGGAGCAATGGTGTGACATTACAGACAGACGAACGGACGGACGGAACGGCCGGACGGACGGGGGTATTACAATATCCCCGCTTTTTCTTCGAAAAGCGCGGGGATACTTATATAGAAAATGTCAAAATCGTGCAACACTGCCTGATTGATATTGTAGACTCCATATTTTGTAGTCTTTATTATATATTATAGGAGTTCATGCGATGCTGTTCACATAGATTTGAGCCACAGCACGAGATTTCCTACAATTTGGCATTAGGAGCAATGCAGACTAACATCAGCTTGCGCAGCATTCATTTTAGCTTAGGGGAAGAGTTTATTTTTCTAAAGGAAGCTTACATTAAAGTAAAAGGACTAAGCGACCAGCAAAGGGTCTGATCAGAATGCACGTATGCGGAGACTATCTGAGGCTTTGCTGAACGCACATGCCATTTTGTTGAAGTTCTCCTGAGGTGGATATATAAGCATTATGAGCTGGGTCGACACAACTCTGCATTCGGTCACAAATTTTATATACTTCACCTGACAACCGAATTTTACCCAATGGATCGGTCCTCAAGCAAAATGGAGGATACCACGTCAGTCTACTTCAGATGTTTGGCGCCTGACTATTAGTACCTATGGTCAGATCCATCGTGGTCATGTCCATTATTTTCTTATGTTCTGACTGGAGATCGCTATTGTGACCGTTGCTTTGTTTCATCACAGTGTTTGTGATCATCTATGTTTCACTGTGATGTTTCACTGTGATGTTTCACAGATGAGGTGGAGGATCCCTAAACGGACAGAACATATTTTTATAATTTGGAGTGGCAACAGAGTTAAGAGTACGGTCTCACGCGAACAAAAAAAACGTTTAAGACCCAGCCCATACTCCAAAGTTGTTAATACTACGGTCTGGTCCTATGCGGATATTCAGATGCTGCTCATCTTTGTTATAATTTTAGCATTCTGGTCATCGGCTATATGGCTGCCTACTTTATTTTCCTGCATTCATATGATGTAAGTTGTATGGTAACCTTCTCCAACAACTGCCCACTTTGCTTTCTGTGTTGTTTGTAGTTTGCATTGTTTTAATTTTAAGATATGCATCAGGAGATAAGGGCAATATTTCGATCGAGTAAAAGAAAGTTAAGCTATCTCCATTAGTTTTCTACTAACTGTTCCAAGGCGGTTCTTCTGTAGCAGTTTTTCATTGCTTGTGCGCCGGTAGTTTCATATACAGTAGAACTTCAATGGCTCGAACCCCGATGGCTCGTTTACCATAGATGAGTCGAACACGTTCTTGGGTCCGCCGGGATGTCCTCCAAATACGATATACAGATAATTTAGGGAAATTTTCTTCTTTTATCTTGCAAATGTATGTTGTGTGCACTCATTAGAATCGCCTCGATGAGGCGATTCTCTTGAGTACACACAACATACGTTTATAATATAGAACACGAAAAAGATATCCTACAATTATCTCCATTATGCCTCCTGGTATGGCACGAATAGTAACCCTCCGTGGCTTGAACTACCGCTGTCTCGAACAAAATTCCATGGTCCCAAAAGGGTTCGAGCCATCGAAGTTCGACTGTATGGCGTTTGTAATATCATTATTTATTCCCGATCTTTGTATGGTTGGCTCCTCGGGGAGACTGTGCTTCGTGATTATGCCATTTCTTAGTGTCTTCACTTATGTTTTTGTTCAAAAGTTACATTACGAAAATAAGCCTATTGAAATAAACTGAAAATTTTACCATGAAGAAATGAAAATTTTCAGATAAAAAAATCTGACGTTTTTCATATTTCTGCTCAAAAACATATATTGTGGGAACCCGTTAGAACCGCCTCGACCACGAGGCGGTTCTAACGAGTACCCACAATATATGTTTTTAAGCAGAAATAAGAAAAATAATATAAACCCCCTAAACCCCAGTTTTACTATATAAAAGCGGGGTTCAAGGGGGTCAAATTATATAGGCATGTTTTCGTGATGACAATTTGTGTGATAAGAAGTATATATTTACGCGCAAAGGTAGGGGTAAGAAGGCATGCGAACAACTCAGTCCAAATGTTTAATACACTAAAGTAAGGTTAATTATTTTATTGTTTTTATTACCTTAATAAAACTGACACATAGTTAACATTGGTAAGGGTTATAGACGTGCTCTGAGCACAAACCAATGATTGCTCTGTCTATATGAATCTCGTTTGGGTCGTATTCACCCCACATATTGGACAACTTATCTCCTTACCATTATTGTCCTAACATTTTAGCAAGTCTGTTGCTCAACTGTACCTTTTGATGTTTCAAAAATGCTGGATGAGTTGAAAACAGTGTGCAATCTGATCAGACGCCGTGTCTAATCTAGGCATTCACTTCTGCTTTTGTAGTAAATACGTTAAATCTAGAATCTTTGAACGTTTACCAGCGCCAGATTTCATAATCTACCTGTGCTAGGGTACCACTGATTTAATGAACATGCAATTTAAAATCACAGCACATGCTGTTGATAGGCATTAATTCGGGTTAAATGTAAAACAGAATTTGACAACATGCCATCAGAGAATAAATCACGTTTCCAGTAATAACATAAATATAAGATTCTAAGTAATACCCGTGCAACAAACCTACCAAGAGATGATAAGTACAATATTTTTTCACAAACAGACCAGCTTATCGCTAGAACAGTGTCACTGTAACCGAATAACCTACCGTGTTTACCAGTTAAATAACATCCGCTTTTGTAAGTAAAAGCCACATTTTGACAGAGAGTGCTTAACGAAAAACTAAGTTATACTAACCTTAAAAACAAATCATATTGTGTCCAAGCTAACGATACGTGTCTATACTAAAATTACAAAAACAAGTATACTTTGGCAGAGTATAAGACGCGGGAGTACAACCAACAATTGCAATTATTTAAGGGTAAACGGACACACCTCAAAAGTGGTTGATGTTCATAGGAAAATTGTGCCTTCTCCTATCTAAATCTTTCGTTTGCAAGCAGCACCCATTTTAAAGGTTTCATGAGCTTAACTATACCTGATTTAGTGCCACAGAGGCCTTTCTGTTATTTAAACTTTATCAGTGCGGCTAAACCCAAAAAGTTTCGAAATGAAACGTATGATGCGCATGTCTTGGCAAGCAGCAAAAAGCAAATTAAGCCTAAAAAGTGGATCCCGAATCCGCTAAGATACATGTAATTTTGACAAGACAGTCTTAGCTTTAGAATTTTTTTGAATTTGTACTATAACAAAGATTTAGGTATAAAAATAGTTATTTAATTCAGTACTTAAGTACTGACGTTAACACCGCAGTATCAACCTCAACACTGAGAACTGATACTGAGCTGATGATATTCTCGGGGACGAACGAATCATCCACCAGCAGAGATACCGACCCACTGGTTTGCAGTATGAGCTTAACTATCCCTAATTTAGTGCCACAGAGGCCTTTCTGTTATTTAAAATTCATCAGTGCGGCTAAACCCCAAAAGTTTGAAAACGAAATGTATGATGCGCATGTCTTGGTAAACTTAGAAGGCAATATTTTGTTTATGGGGAATTCATACACTTTTAACCCGTGTCCTTCTGAATAAATTAAGATGCCATACCCCCCTTCTAATTTTAAGCCAATCAGATTACTTGATCTGGATTGTTGCTATAAATTCAAATACCTAATGGCAAACAGTGCAGATCTAGATCAGTTGGCTTCAGATCTACACTGTTTGCAAAGGCAGGGTTCATCCGGGTTCAGCAGGACAAGGGTTAAAACCACTGTGTTTATATTGCTTATGCCCCCATCTGAAAAGGAGTCAATATTATAGGGGAAGAGTTTGCTTCTATAAGGAACACAGTCATTCCTTATACGGTAGACCCTGTATCAGAAGGAGGTTGGTGTGCATGTAAGCAAGAAGGAAGCTGTAAATGCTGTCTGTTTTGGAAGAAACGGCAACAAGTCCCCTTGATAATTTAGGAGACCCTCAAAGTAGTTTATAGTGTCAATATTCCATTAGCATCTCAAAAAAATATTTCTCTTTAATGTACAAAATAATGTTTCTCTTTAATGTACAAAATAATGCTTCACGATATCTATATCTTGTCTATTCGGTCTTGATCAAAGACATGATTCATGACTTTAAAACTTACAAATCCAGAATAAGAAAATAAAAATACAAATCCACACGTGGCAAATGCATAGCTTTTCTGGCTTTCAATCATTTTTGAAAAGTGTTTAGATAACGTCTCCCTGGTATCAGATGTATACATCAATAATGAACACAAAACCTTTCGCAGTTTGTGTATGATTTCATACACACACAATGTGTCTCAGTTCTGTTTCTTTTAGCGTAGCGTTATGTTTTCGCATGACTTATATTTATCAGCAAAACAAGATAGTTCGTATAATATCATCTTTAAATAACCCTGAACCTGCTTTTGCTCTGTCTGTTTTGGCCTTCGCTGATGACACTATTTACTGCCTTCTCACTTCCTACTTTTGACTTCTTACCTGTTGCTTGCATATTAAATGTAGTGAAACAGCATGGGGTGTGGAATTGGAAGTGAAAACTAGTAAGCCACTAGCAGCCAGTCTTTTACAGGGCTGTCAGTACTCTTCATTGCAATCTGATCTGATTTTAAGTTGTCCGCACACAGGATATTTGAAAGTTGCTAGTTTACGTGTCAAGCAGACCGGATAGACATCCGCTTTATACATTATGAAGGTATTTTTACTCGTGGTACGCATTTCCAAGTTCATATCGACAGTCACGCCGAATCGTTTTTGCCTCTTTGATTATTCACGTGAACAACGTTTAAGTTCAAAGAGTGATATTAATGTGCACATAAAAGCCTCCGCTGGGAGAAGCGATATTTGAAAATATGTCATTTATTTTCAGATATTGATAAGATATTAGCTGTGCAGCTGTGATGGTATTTTATTATCCTAACAGAAAGCAAACGCATTTAAGTAATTTGCATTTTCTTTCTAAATGTATTGCGCTTTTCCTGATAAAATGGTGTTCTGAGCCACATATAATTGGTAGTGGCCCTTTCGATGGACAAGTGAGGCTGTTTGAGGAGTACGCGGATGTGTCCTTGCATAAGCACAATTAGGTATTTCAGCTAAGGTGATCTCTGTTCGCTGACTGAAATATTGGATACAGTAAGTTTACAATGTTTTAATCGAAAGCGATACACTTTTAAAGGAGGCAACTGTCCCAATTTGTTTTGTTCACTCCGAAAAAGTTCTTCTCTTTAAGAAAAGTGTTTACTTCATTCGGTAGCAAATTCTTTCCCTTAAGAGTAGACACCTATTCGGAAGCGGATTGATCTACAGGTAAGGAAACTGAAAGTCACGAAAAATTCTCTCTTTTCATAAATGAAGACAATCTACCAAGTGCATCTATTCCACTTGAAGCATGCAGTTAGACAGGTTGATCTTAGTTTGCGCTATACAAGTAATGATTATCGGCTACATTCTATTGGTTTGATTAATTTGCAACCTGAATGAAGGATTATAATTCAGAATCGAAACAAATCATCGCGTACGGTCGAAACCATCAAAGTAAATGTCCAATCAAACGTAAGTTTATTGCTGTGACGTTCTACTAGGTATCAACCATGGAATATGCATGTGATTGGCAAACCATTGTTTCACTTAACTTAGAATCATAAACCTGGCCTCAGAAATGGACATTGACTTTTACAAATAGCCTAGAACCGTTAGCTTAATAGGGCAGTCTGATCACATTCATTCTTGCTTGGAGTCGGAAAGGGAAAATACTGAAATTTGCTTGCCTTGAACTTATATTTGGTACTCTGTGTCCCTTAATGATAAAAAATGCTCTTTATCCTTTTCATGTCCAGTAAGTCAGCCCCGTGAATTGAATTTCTGTCATCGCTTTATTTTTCCAATGACATAATGACATACTAGGCTCTTTTATATTCTATTTTATGTTTATCCTTCTACGTCTGATAACTCAGTGATTATGTAAACAGGAAAAACTCTTAATCACATCTGACCTAAAAACGATCGGGCCGGATTACTCTCTATCACGTCGAATGGATATTCCCATATCACAAGATCAAACGCGTTGCTTCGACCGAATTCGGGATCTTGGAACAGCTACGAGACGAACAGCACGATACTGTTTTAATAGTGGGTTTTATATATATTGAAAGTTAAAGGCTTAAAGTGTATTTCACAACTGCATAAGACGATATTTTAAAATATACATAGTTTATTTTTTTCTGAGGAAATGAGGGTTGACATTACATGTGAATCGCAGACGAAATTTCTCGAAAAAAGAAAAGATTGAATGAGGCTTTAATACTGATCTGTAAAATTACTGGAATGTGTCGTTGACGGTCGCATGCAGCTGTTGAATACGCGGAAATGTTACACGCATGCAGCTTCGACTTCATGTGACTTAATAAGTATTTGTAATGAATATTTTAAAAACAAAACGGTTGATTATGGCGTGATATACGTTGCAATACGGTGTGTGTGTGTGTGTGTGTGTATATATATATATATATATATATATATATATATATATATATATATATATATATATATATATATATATATATATTGTAATTTCAAATATATATATTGGGTACAATTAGCATTGTGGGATATGATGAAGCCTTGTAACATATATTTTCATTGGCTCGACGAAATTTACGGCGGTTCGATCCTTGGTCAACTCGCGGCTTAAATTTTCGCACCTTAGACTTTCGTCCTTTGATGCCATGTTTGCCGGTTTCTTAGAATTTTAGAGGCTTTGTTGCAGTTTTGTTAACACTTCTATGAGAACTTAAGCTCTAGTTTCCCAGTCTGCACGGAAACATTAGGACCACTAGACACGTATGGATAAGTGGTCGAGGATCGGTCCAAATATTTGTATAATACTTTAAAAAAAAATGCATATGGACTGTTATTCCGCGTGGACTATAAGTAACATCCAAAACAAAGAAACTGCAACACTCGAGAGAAATATCGAGTGACGAGTTGACTTATGGCGGCAGAGCGTAGTTGTTTGGTGCGGGGTGACCAAGAATCAACAGGTGCGAATTGACTTAAATCGAAACGGCAAATGATCGAGTTTACTGTAAACCGCGAACCAAAACAATATGCACTGTGTAATCAATGGAGACCGCCGTTATTAGGTTTCACAGAGCCAATGAAATTCGCTGTGACAAACCCGTGTCATATCCCACACTGCTAATTTTACCCAACACATTTTTCGCATATTGCAAATAAATATTTTTATTGTGACACAATAAAATATTAATTCAATAAATATATATTCTTTTTTTTTTTTTTTTTTTTTTTTCATTTTGAATGAATATATTTATATTGTCAATACATATCTTGTGTTGCCGATTAATATGCTTATTATAAAACAAATATTTCTTTTATTTCGAAAAAAAAATTATAAATTTATTGCCAGCAAGTAAATCTAATTACCAATAAATATATTTCATTGCCAATAAATATTTATTTTGCAAATAAATATATTTTTATTGCCAATAAATAAAATTAATTGTCAATAAATATTTTTATTGCCAATAAATATTTTTATTGCCAATAAATATTTTTATTGCGAATAAATATTTATTTTGCAAATAGATATATTAGCCATAAATATTTGAATATATTATACATATTTGAATATGGAACAAATATTTCACCAGATACAATATTGCAACGTATATCACGCCATAGTTGATATAGTTTATCTACAGGTACATGTAGTACAGTTAAATAATAAATTATACGTCTGACATGGAAGCACCCTTTCTGGACTTTAATTAATCAAATCTAATGACATAATCTGTATAAAAAAGTATGACAAACGATTAGACTTTGATTTTGTTAATGAAATTGTTCTATTTGTTTGATGGCGATGTCCCTCATGCTAAATCTCAATGTTGTATATACATGTAATTCTCAATTAATTCATTTAGCTGGAGCGTCTGGTCAAGTTAGTGACTTTGATAATCAAAATAAAATTTTAACTGCTAAACTTCTTAAGCAAGGATACAGTTATAATAAACAACGTAAAGCATTTTCTAAGTTTTATCGTCGACAGTCTGAATTCATGTCCAAATGTAACGTTAGTTGTAAAACACTTCTGCAAAACGGTCTGTCCGAACCTGAATTTTATGGCAATTTAGTCTTTAAATTTAGAAATATTGTGGCAAAACTGATTTTTAGGTACAATTTTAAAAGTTTGCCACTCATTACAAAGGGATAGGTTGCACCTTGGATATTCTGCGATAAACTGCATTCATAGTTGTTAAGTAAATAAGAGAACTCGGGAACTGATGCAGTCAGATCCACATCAAGTCTCCATTATGTTTGCTTGCTTTGCATCCCTCTTTAACTGCGCGACGGCGGGTCGTTCCTCAGACTAAATGACGGCTCACTCCTCGATCTATTTCACATGGTCGGCGCCCGACTATCACTGGCTACGGTCGGGCTCATTGTGATCCTGTTCGTATTTGTCTTATGTTCTGGCTTCAGATTGAGATGGAGCCCTTTGCTTTGTTCATCACAGTATTTTTGATTATGTTTGGGTCACTGTCATGTTTCTAAGGCTGGCATAACTTATCGGATAATCGATTAATTGATCGATAAATTCCACAAAAACGACTATCGTTACAGATTTGCTAATAATCGCTCATTTGATTTCTGTGTCTGTTACTTTACCGTATTTATCCTCAGTATTCAGACACCTAAACTCCTTACGAAACTTCACCTAAAATTTAAACAAGTACAATTTACTACCCATCGTTGTGTCTAAAATAGCTGAATGAGTGGCAAACAGTGTCGACCCCGATGAGACGCCGCGATTTGCGGCGTCTCATCTGGGTCTACAATGTTTGCTCAGGCATGTCTGGCAAAATATGTCGGTAAAGTATAAAATATGGTATGGGTCATGCTCAGACAGACAGGTAAAAATTTTACCAAATATTCAGTGATTACTAATCGATTATTGATCACAATGGCAGGACTGATAACCGATTATCTTTTCAGCTCTGATTAGCCAGCTCTACATGTTTCACAGATAATGTAGAGGATTCCTATGCGACAGAACATATACTTGCAATTTGGAACTTCATCGGAACTTAAGGGTGATGTTTCGACCGAGTAAAACTGGTTTGAGTCCCAGTAGTTTTCAGAGCGGTTCCTCTGTTGCAGTTCCATTTCCTTGGTACATCTGTGGTTTTATATGTAACTTTTGTCGCTTTTGCCTTTCGTACGTAGGCAGTGATTGTGGCTTTTCCTGGTTATCTCAATTTCTGTTTCGCAGAAACATTCTCCAAATATGTTGTTAATCATGGTAGATTGCGGTAACTCCACCGACATTGATAGGACACATATTTACCATAGGAACTATAAAAGAATTGTACTGAGTTAACGTCAACGTATAAGTAATGAGTACTAAAATATACTGTGGTCATTATGGTTGACGGGTGTGTCAGTTACCGAAGACTGTTATACAGTAAGATATTGGTTTGTTGACCGTTAATACAAATAGAGGATCTCACAAGATTGGTCATTATATATGCAATTTATGAAACGAGTTGGGTACGTTTCAGTATTTTGCAAGCCTCTTGGGTTCTTTCGGTATTTATCGAAAATTATCCAACAAGTTTAATAAATTTCAAATTAAATTTCTGGTGTGTTCAGACCAACAGACATGGACCCCAGAACAAAGGGTGTAATCAGGCGTCCGCGGATAGTAAGCATTACTTGGTAAGCAAGTAATGGTAAACAATTCATTAATTAATATCACCTTCAACATCATTTAGCGAGTCAATACGCACTGCAGTCAGAGCTGTCGTATTCATAGGTCATTGACCTTGATAAATACAGTTTATCCGGTGGTTGACAAACCCAAGAAAATGACAGATTTTAAAGCATATGAAACAATTTAATTGTAGTTTTGAATTTAATTTGACACATTTACTGACTGTCAGAGTCATGTTATCCTCCAATGTTTTTTTTTTTTTTTTTTTTTTGAGGAGGTTAAAATTTTCCATTTACTGTTTCACGACATTGATGATAAAAATGCCTCCAAATATGTTGCCGCAAAGCACCGAATTTAAACTACCAAGAACAGTTTTGGTAGCTGTGTTATTCACTTTGAGATTGTGTTGTGTCTTCCCCTTCCGTCGACCCGAACTTTATTGTTAATCTCAAAACTGAAGGTAGGATCTGTTTCAAAACATTACGAAAACATGCCTATTCAAATATACTGAAAATTTTTCCATCAAAAAATGAAACTTTTCAGATAAAAAATTCTGATATTTTTCATATTTCTGCTCAGAACATAGATTGTGGGTACTCATTAGAACCGCCTTGTCGAGGCGGTTCTAACGAGTACCCAAAATCTATGTTTTTGAGCAGAGGCGGTTCTAACGAGTACCCACAATCTATGTTTTGAGCAGAAATAAGAAAAATAATGTATACCCCTGTAAACCCCAGTTTTATTATATAAAAGTGGGGTTTAAGGGGGTCAAAAATATATATGCATGTTTTCGTGATGAGTAAAAGTTGTCCGCGAACGCGGACACAACCTGGGTTGCTATCAATAAGCGGATTAATACGAATATTAATCAGGGTAATTAGGCTAACCAATGGATAGCCTTGCATGCGAAATTATACATGTGGTTATACGATTTTTATGACACGGGTTATTTCACTGAATATCTTGACGATCGTATGATAATATTATATATTTTTCATAGGTATTTAGACTTCAGATCGCCATTAAACCCTACGCTGTGTTTTATCACAGTGGTTTTGATTGAATGTGCTTTACTGTGGCGTTACACAGATGAGGTAGAGGACCTCTGTGTGGACCGCACATATATTTGTAATTTTGAGCGGCATCAGAATTAAGGGTGAGGTTTCGCGCGAGTAAAACTGGTTTAACCCTCGCAGTGGTCGGCCTACTGATCGTTGCAAAAGGGTTCCTTTGTTACAGTTAGTCTTTGTTTGTGCGTCTGTGATTCAAATGTGCGGTTCTTTTTATTGTTTTTTTCCTTATATGTTTCTTATCCTACCTTCGTTTATGCCTCGGGAAGGTTGTGCTTCGTGATTGTGGCGTTTCCCGTGCATCTTCGTTTTTCACGTCATTTCACGCGATTTTAATTGCCAGGAAAACTAACTTTAACTGTATTTATTACATTGTAATATCAATTGAACTAAGTTGATGACCACTACCAACAAACGGGTATTTTTGCATTACATTTTCATGGTTGCCACCGTTAACACATGTATCATTGAAACGCAGTATTATTGATCCGTGCAATTAAAAATCTCTGCAATTCGCTTGAAGCTGTTATTGTTTGTTATTACATTCAATGCAATTAAAATACCTCACCAGTAATTTTAACGGCATCTACAACATACTCGTACCTTAAACAACAATTGTTACAAGAAATAAGAATGTTTCATGGTCAGTATTGTTGGTCGAAGTAAAAGTAAATTCAATGTTTGTTTCATATACAGGCACACGAGTTCTACATTACTTTACTAATATTTTAATGACTTTCTCAGAAGAAATAATAACAAGAGGCCCATTGGGCCACAATTCGCTCACCTGCATATTTGCAAATTCCATGCAACAGTCTTCCAGTATTGGCACAGCAATTGGGATAAAAAAAAATGACCATACCATAAAAGGTCAAAGATCATCCTAGTCTCACCATTTTAACAAACTTGGTAAATATTGAGTATCCGATGCTGTATGCCAAAATTCAGCTTCAAAGCTTTTTTAGTACTGAAGCAGATTTGTTTTTAGTGATTAATTCATATATGCGCGTGGCAGTCACCTTGTTCAATGATGTAAAACAATTTGAACAGAGTGTCAACATCCCTTCGACAGAAAGTCCACTGTGAAATCTGGTGAAAATTGGTCAAGTTGTTTTACAGAAAAAGACGTTTAAAAACTTTCTAGGTTTTTTTACCTGTATATAGCACAGAGCAAGGGCAGGTTACCCGCAGGGGCAAACTTTGTTCCTAATTAAAACATTTTATTACTTTAACCATACATTGTAAATTTCAGCCGTAAGTCTTAAATATATATTGAAAAAAAAATTCACCTTCCCCCCCCCCTCCCCCCCCCCGCCCCTCACACACACACCTCTACAAATCTATAGAGACGCAAATTTGACCTTGGCATTAAAGGTCAAAGGTCAACCTATGATCATCATTTGAACAAACTTGTTAGAGCTTGAGTCCTCGATGCTATATACCAAGACTCAGCCCAAAGCTTTCTTGGTTCGTGAGAAGAAGATTTTCAAGATTTGTTACCATATATGGGCATGGCGACCATCTTCTTCAATTTTGTGGAATAATTTGAACAAAATGGCAGTACCCTTACGACAGACGGCCCATGGGAAATATGGTGAAAATTGCTCAAGCAGTTTCAGTGAAGAAGACAGTTAAAGATTACACAATTTTGTACTTGTATATAGCCTAGTGGCAAGGGCAAATAACCTTCAAAGGACAAAATTTGATTATAACTAAAATGTTTTACTACTTTAATCACTTATTGTATTAGTCATTACTCTTTCATACATTCTGAAAAAATGACTATTCATCATTTTTCCCATACAAATGCACATGGGATTACAGAGGAGAAGTCGTTCAAAGGAGTGAACGGACGGACGGACGACGACGGACGACGGACGACAAGTATCAGAATAGCTCATCTTGAGCCTTGCACAGGTGAGCGAAAGATAGGGAGTTGATGGGTTAATGATGTTTTACAATGTTGTATATTTTGAATGTTCTTGTTTCATTTCCGTTGTGCAATCTACATGATCCAATTTTCTTATTTGTGATGTGCCGATGCCATGACCAGACTGTTTCACAGACACGTTTAGCCACATTGCTGCTCATATTTGATTCATATCACAAGGGTTTCCTATTTCCTAATATCACAAAGGTTTGCCTTTTTCCGATATCAAAAGAGTTTACCACTTCCTGATAATACAAGGATTTTTTTTCTTCATAGCACAAGGGTTTCCCTGTCTGGATGAAACGGATAATATTTGGTTGATTTTCCTATTCTCTCTCTCTGTGTGTGTGTGTGTGTGTGTGTGTGTGTGTGTGTGTGTGTGTGTGTGTTACGTTTGTTTCTTTTTCAATCATTTAAGGAATATTATCGACAATTTAAGTTGTTGTAATTATTATACATTCCCTCCTAAGAGATACTGCATGTCTATTGGTAATATCGTTGGTGTCGAAATAGAAGAATAGTGTGTTTTTTTTACAAATAAAATGTCAGATATAAAGTAAACTGACAGTACAATAATTAAGTGGTTTGTAGAAGTTGCATCAACTGATGCTACATGATTGACTAACTGTTTCGACCACAGTTGGCCCAGTCTGCGTATTTCAGTTATGGAAACTTCATCTTTCTTTTGAATGCTCGAAAGCTATAAAATTCAGAAGGAAAATGTTCATGTGTTTGTTTTGATTGTTTCCTAAAAAATGTAGTTTGACATTTCAACCCTAAGGGACAAGTTGCGTGCAATAATTTGTCATACTAAGAAAATAATATTACTAGATATTGGTCTGTTGAATTTGTCCAGACAAAAGTGAAACAAAGAAATTACAGAAATAAAGAATCATCACGAAAACATGTCTATATAATATTGACCTCCTTAAGCTCCACTTTTATATAGTAAAACTGGGGTTTAAAGGGGCAATTGGAACATAATATTGTTCACACTTCAGTGAATACACTGACTTACGCAACGTCACATTAAGTGGGTACCGTAAATTATATTTTTGTACAGAAGCTCCGAAACGTTGATTTAGATGCTGCTGATGTTGTTTCTGTGCTAATCCACTGATGAGGTAGGAATTAGGTCACCCCTTCACGGATCAAACAAATATATGATCCACAAGGTTAGAAAATGTTCTCGCGCCATCTGATCAGAGCCTTCTCTGGGTGTAGTTTGGATAGCCAAGGATAAAAATTTTCTTTAGGCGGACAACAAAGACTTCGATCAGACCGCAGATTCGCAGGCTGATTTAAGTCTACCTTGGGCGTACATTACTGAAGGTACGTTTTGTCAAGTTGTGACTTATGTGTAGCTCGAACTGTAATAGAATTACAAGTGATCTTCGGATAACCATAAACCAAGGTTAAGACCCCGGATAGCTTTACTGTTGATTGCGCCAAGACTTTTTTTTTTTTTTTCACTTTGTCGTCGTCTTTCCTTCCCTTTTCGTTTGTTTGTGGCAAAGCTCATTTAAAGATATTTATGTTGCTTGTGTCAGCTACTGCTTCTGGGATTCAATCTCACGCCGAAACGTGATGGGCGAACTAGTACGACAAGAGATGCTCACTGTTCGCGGATACCTGATCGCACTCTCCGATAATGAAGGTGCATGTTTTCTGTGTATCAATCTGCCTATTTTGTCGTACCTGATGGCACACAGGATGTCGGTACCAGTTTTTATCATTTGATCTGTTTTTGATGGCTTACAGTACTGTGTTGTTATATCTTGACAAAAAAAAAAAACAAAAAAAAAAAAACACTCTAACTTGTTACCTTGGGAAGGCTGTGTCCCTTGAGTGTGACTTCTCTCGACTAACGGTCACCAGATCTATTTTTTTTATTTATTTATCTATTTATTCAATATTTATTTACGTAAAATAAAGATTGTATCTTACTTGAATTGCCTATGATGTAAGGAAAAGAAGGAAAGCCTAAGTTCAGTATTTGTCGGGTTCGTAATAAATCTGTCTCCTGTTGGGCAGACACGGCCATCAAAATACATATATTTATTTCTGAGACGAAGACGGAACCGTCAACTATACGAAATGCTCCATTTCCTTCTTTTGCACATTTTTATGGGTCTCAAGCCGTCTGTGCAATAACAGCACTCTGGTTATGAAATAGGATTTTGTATATGTTCCCTGATTGCCATGCTTGGAAATATGTATGTATGTATGTATGTATGTATGTATGTATGTATGTATGTATGTATTTTACAGAATCGTATATAAAAAAGTGGTGACCTAAATTCTCATCCCAAACTTCTGTATTTACACCTGACAGCTAGAAATAAAATAACACACTATAATAGTAATTTGCTGACTAGTTAACCGAAATTGATTATGGATATTATGGGATCAGTTTCAATATAACATACAGTCAAAATGAATTCAGTCATCTAAGAAATCAAGTACAGCATTGACTGTGGTACTGCAGCGTCTCATTTTCTAACCTGATAGTATTCTCTTTAGATACGTACAGGAATGTGATCAGCCCGACAGGAATCCCGTCGGGTCGATACTGGTCCCATACAAATTATAAATAAAATGTTTGCTGGGTAGCGGTTTCGAATCTTACACATACCATACGTAAATATTTGGTTTAGAATTGGTAGCCGATTCATTTTTTACATAACTTATTAATGACAACTTCATATACAATGATTATGGTGCGCAATTTTGTAAACTGATGTGACCATATGTAAATTTCTTTAAAAAAGTGTTTAAAGCAGGATAATGCATCATGGCAACATGCATTGATCGAATATTCTTTCAAACGTTTTGTCAATATGTATAATCTGCGAGGCGGTTTGATTTGTGGTGGAAGCCGAAAATGCCGGGAGAGAACCCACGACCATCAACAACAAAGTAAAAACTTTATTTGATATGTCAAATATGGCGTTTACACCAGTCGAACCCGAGTAGTAAGATCTGAAATGCACATTTAACTGTATAGAACACTTTGCCAGCAAGGACTAAATGGACCGCTAGATGTAGTATGAAACATAATGTTTGTGAAGGGAAGCAATCCATGTGTTCTGGGATCCAAGAGGAAATGCACATATAAATAAAAACGCATGCATGGTTTGGATAATATGTCATTCTTGCAATCTACAGTTGTCAACCGTGCCTAGATTGGTTATTGATTGCTTTATTCAATCTGGATTAGGGAGTTATAAAGTTTTTTGTCAGTTGTGACAGTTTTATCGCCTAGCCTTACACAACTGATTATTTTCCTTTTCTAGACTGTTTAAGAACAATTAAATTACCTACACAGGTCACCCACTAGAATTTGCCACAAGCACTACCGTATTTTCCGTCTATTCACAAAATCAATGTTGATCTTTTGCTAAACCGAATGGATTTTTTTTATTTAGTTGCATTTTAGGATAATCCAGCTTGTAAAAGAAAACAAGATCTGATATATTGGACACACTGGGTGATAATAGGCCTTCGAAGATGCATATATGTGGAATGCACAGGCTCAGATCTGATCAAACATAGGGTCAGTCTGATCCAGCAATTCAACGCGTTATATCATTCCATTAAGCTCAGATACTCAGCTTAAGGACAAAGGCCTTATCAGACAATCTTGTTGTGTAACCTGATCTCTTTATTCGGATAAGCAGGTTCAAACCTGCAAGTTGAAAGATAACAAGTTGAAAATAATGTAGTCAATGTCTGAATAATATTGAATCGCGTGTATGTGTGTGGGGTGGGTGGGGTGCGTTGTATATAAACAGAATATCAGCTCTTGTTTCCTTGATATGAACTATATGTCACGAAGGCTAAAACAACGAGTCCTTCAGGACGAGCTGCTTACGCGAAATCCGCCAAGTCAGAATGACTTATTTTTAATATCATAGAAACACGATTCAAAAAGTTTTGTCACTGGGTTCGGATTACTTCAGTGCTTCGTTTTATTAAACATATTTTTATGACGAACCTTCAAAGTATTCCCCCTTTACTGAAACACATCTTTGTAACCTTTTTACCCAGTCGCGTAAAGCAGATAAATAATCTTCTTTTGGTATCTGTTGGAGACACTGATAAATAGCGCTGCCAAGAGAACTTCTAGACGCATACTTATTTCCAGAAAGCATTTTCTTAAGCCTTGGAAATAAAAAGAAGTCACAGGGACTCAGGTTAAGTGAATAAGGTGGATGGCTTTAAACTTTCACCTTTTCAGAAGCCAAAAAAGACTTAACAACCTCACACTTATGAGAGGAGGCGTTGTCACGTAAAAGATGGACTCCTGACCATCCTTTGCTTGGTCGTTTCTTATTGAAAACTCTTTCACTTTCTTCAGTACAGAATTTTTGTAGAATCGGCCAGTTACTGTATACCCAGATGGACAAGGCACTTGAACGACTGGCCCACTTGAATTAAAGAAAATTGCGTACAACATCTTTTTTCGAACTTATGGTTCTCTTTGCAATACATGGGCATTTTTTTTTTTTTTTTTTTTTTTTTTTTTATCTTTTCGCTTCCATTGCTTATTATCAACCCTTCTTTGTGGCTCAAACATGTGCACCCAGGTTTCATCACCTGTTAGCAAGTTGGAAATAACCCGACTATTGCAGCCTTTGTATGTTTTCAAAAGTTCCCGGGCACACTTAAGGCGTTGTGTCTTTTGCTCCTCCTAGCGCAAACCTTTCTCAGATCCAAACGCTTTTTCAGAATTGTTTGCACACTGCTTTCCGATATGCCAGAACAACTAGCTATATATTTGACAGACAATCGAAAATCCTGTTCGTCCACAATCTTTACAGCAGCGATGTTAGCCTTGGTAACAGAGGTTTTATGCCTTTCAGGACGGGTATCATTTTCAACAGAAAATTTCCCAGCTTTAAAAGCTTTAACTCACCTAAACACTGTGCGCATTTAAATGGTCTGAGGTCCATATATACCACACAATTCATTAAATATCTGCTTTGAATCTATATTAAGCCTATACGGCATTTAATATAGTACGAATTTCAGTCTTCCGGTCCATGTTCCAATGTAACAAGTACATTGGTCAGTACATATGACTGCATCTATTTCAATTTGAAATAACTCGGTCAGTTGGAAAGCAATTTGCACGAAATAAACGGGTATCGTTAGCTATTCAACACACCATTAAAGTGCAGTGAAGCATTTTAAAATATACCTGGGATAAAACTTAGGAAGCCTATTAGTGACAGAACTTTTTGCACGACCCTCGTATATATATATACCTTTATTTGATGTTTCCATAGAAAAAAAAAACTTAAAAAAAAGACAGAGAAAGAAACGAAGAATAATTGTGCTTAGTTCTACTTTGGCAGTGCAGTGTAACCAAGAGCCACGCCTTAAAAGGACAGCATGTCATATACAAAACAGGGCTTAGGGCATATCAGGCAGCTTCGATGCGCAGTCTGATTTGTATCGGCGCCAGTCGCATATCATTATATCTGGAAACACGCGACATTTCTCTTCTAAAGCTTTATTTGGATGTTAGGCTCAAACCCGCAATTTACCTTAAGATATGTTTAGCTGGTACCAGTCCTATATTATCTTCATTATTGATATGCAGTAAATCAAAGTGCTGTGCGATTGCTGTTATTGTTCATCTATTATGCAAAAGTAATGACAATAAACTAATGCAATACGAATTATTTTATGAGACGTTAAGCAACCAGCACGAGTCATTCTTTATACTTATCGTGTTAAAATCGCATGGATTATTTATGAAACAATCTTTGTTTACATTTCAAAAACTCGCCTATTCAAATACATTGAGAATTTTACCATCAAAAAGTGGAAACTTTCAGATGAAAAATTCTGGTAGTTTTCATATTTCTGCTCAAGACATAGATTGTTGGTACTTGTTTGAACCGTCTGGGTGAGGCGGTTCTAACGAGTTTCCACAATCTATGTTTTTGAAAAGAAATAAGAAAATTAATGTATACCCCTGTAAACCCCCTGTTTTTTTTTTTCTGTATAAAAGCGGGTATTTTTGGGGTCAAAACTATATAGGCGTGGTTTCCTGATGAATTGTTTATTGTTCCGGGACATTTGAACTCAAGAATGAAGACTTACATGTAAGGAGAATTCATACACTTGGAAGCTTTTTTCGCCATTTTTTTTTTTTTTTTTTTTTTTTTTTTTTTTTTTTTTGAAAATAAAAGTCAAAAGGATTGGCTTTGGAAACAAAGAACAAATAAAATCACGAAAATCGGAGACTCGGTTTGATTAAGTCTCTTCATATACAACACTGTAGTTTGCGCGTCTGCATACGCCCCTTAGGGCCGGCTTAAGCGGCATTCGATTTTCAAAAAAAAAAAAAAAAGAAAAAAGGATGGAATCAATGATTCCAAAGGAATTAAATATAACCTGCACTTTTTTCGGCCGCCACACGGCACCACCAGCTACAGTAGAGTAAAATAAAAGTCAAAAAGGTTTGCCTTTGAAAACAAAGGGCACTCAAAATCACGAAAATTGGAGACTCGGTTTGATTGAGTCTCTTCATATGCAACACAATAGTTTGCGAGGCTGCATACTTGCCCTAGCGCCGTTGTAAGCGGTATTCAATTTTCAAAATAACAAAGATGGGCTCAGTGATCACAAAGGAAATAAAATATAACCTACACTATGATGAAGAAACACCTCTTATGATGTATGTCGCTCTTTTGCACACAAATACCCTACTGAAAAAAGAGGTAGATTTAAAAACAAAGACATTATGAAAAAAGGCCTATATAGCTTTTACCCCCCTTAAACCCCACTTTTTTGAAGGAGTATACTTTTTTTCTTATTTTTGCTCAAAGACATAGATTGTGGGTACTCGTTAGAACTGCTTCCCTAACGAGTACCCACAATCTATGTTTTGAGCAGAAATATGAAAAATATCAGAGTTTGTTTTTTTATCTGAAAATTTGCAGTTTTTGGAGGTAACATTTTCTATATATTTGAACAGGCGTCAACAACTAGACACATCAAGAGGTAGTAGATGTAACGTGTTAAATTTTAGGACAGTCATAAAAATGAGTTAAGGTGTTCGAATACTTACGGCAAATACATTTACGCTTCTTACACAATGACCAATCTAAATAAAGTAACCAATGACTAAACATATTATATATGGTCTTATAACATATGCTGTTCTAATAGCGGATGAGAAACTATGGGTACATTGTGTATAATCCTGCATCCATCATTTCATACCAGCTCACGAAGATCTTATATAGTCACACAAAACTTCACATACCATTACGAAAACATGCCTATTCAAATGATACTGAAAAGTTAATCACCGAAAAATCGAAAATTTTCAGACAAAAAATTCAAATATTTTTCATATTTATGCTCAAAACATAGATTGTGGGTACTCGTTAGAACCGCCTCGCAGAGGCGGTTCTAACGAATACCCACAATCTATGTTTTTGAGCAGAAATAAGAAAAATAATGTATACCCCTGTAAACCCCAGTTTTACTATATAAAAGTGTGGTTTAAGGGGGTTAGAATTATATAGGCGTGTTTTCGTGATGATGAATTTGACAACCAACTGATCATGTTACAGTACTTCGTTTGATTTGTTTATTGGACAGCTATCTAAAATTACGGTAAGAGGCGCTGCTCCTTGCAGATTATCCACTTACCCCTTAAAGTGCTAATCACAACTGCAGAATTAAGGATTGACCTTTTAATGGCATTTAGAATATCAAAATAAGGCTATGCATTTCATGTGAATCGCAGATGATTCACATGAAATGCCAAGTTTTATTTTCACTGACTAAAAAAGTAGATAATTTAAAAAGTCGTCTGATACAATTTTGCTTGGCATTTTTAGGGGTAACTACAGAAGACGTACATGCGATAATGTCAAAATAAACAGCTACTGTTCCACCTAGAATTCAGTATTTAAAGAACAGACAGGATTCACTTTAGCTTCAACACAAGAAAAACGTACCTTCTGACACGTGCGCCAAACGAAGATTCAAATCAGCCTGTGCATCCACGTAGTCTGAATCGAGTCTTCGTTGCCAGCATGAATAAACTTTGCATCACTGTATATCTAAAATGCGCCCAGTGAAGATTCTGATGAGAACGCGCGAATGCGTAGGCTGATCTTAAACTTAGCTTAGCGCACATGTTCGAATGTACGTTTTCTGACGTTGTCGCTCAATTTGTAATTGCCGTGTTTCGGGTTTGATGCAATGAAAACTAATTAATTGATAGCTGGCAACCACATGTTGCACGAAATTAACATATGTTCGAAGCATTACAAAAGATAAGTGATCGAAACTTGTTCACTGCTCGCTAAAATTCCAAAACCACAATATAGTATGTAATTTATTTGTACGCTTCAACTTGTCCCGCTGTGAAAATCATTTTCCTTCAAACCGCAGATAAAATTTTAATTTCATTACCAGTTTCGAAGAGTGTCAATAAAACCGAGATTCCTATTTTCGTTATTTTAATTTTCTTTGTTTCTCAGGTCAGCCTTTGCAAATGTACATTGTATTTGACTTCACTGCACTTGGTGGTAAGTGCATTGTGGCAGCCGTAGAGTACAGTCGAACCTCGTTATCTCGAACTCGCTTATTTCGAATTACCGCTTATCTCGAAGTGAAAATCAGGTCCCTTGTTTAACATGAAACTATGACAATAGGTAACAAAATAATGTGGAAAAGAGGAGAAAATGCTCCTCAGGAGCAATTTCTCATCTTTTCCACATTATTTTAATTTCGCATCTTTTCCACATTATTTTATATAAATATACATGTATTTCTAACTTCAGGAGTCAAAGTACATATTTATTTGTTAAATGTGGTTGTTCAATTTATTGTTTTCCTCACTCTCTCAACTCTGATATGTCGAGGTACGGATATTTCGAAGTGTTTCAGGGAGTCCCTTGGAATTCTAGATAACGAGAGTCGACTGTATCCTTTTTCTACAACAGAGTACCATTTGACTCTGCGGTGCTTCCAGCTATCGCGATGGCCGTTCATTCTTTCATTTAACCCTTCGTTCGCTGAACATGACATGCCTTATCTTAGCAAACAGTGTAGATCCAGATCAGTTGGCTTCTGAAGCCAACTTATCTGGATCTGCGCTGTTTGTCATTAAATAGGTGAATTTCTATCAAAAACCCCGGATCTAGTAATCTGATTGGCTGGAAATTAGCAGCGGGCGTGGCATCTTAATTTATTCAGCATGAGAAGGGTTAATAGGCGTTTTGTTTCCTCACGTACTGTTTACCACACTTGCTGCAGAAAATGAGGCGGACAAAACTTTCTGCTGTAGTGCAGTTTATATCATACCTTTAATAGCTTGACTGCCGCTCCTGACAATCATTTTACCGTCTGTGTTGCGGGCCGCTTAGGGAGTCACGACCTTGTGGCATTAAACAGTGAAAAATGCTAACATTGCCGAATCATAACCGCAACACAGACGTGGGCAACATCGTCGTCTGCAGCAGTAGTCAAGCTAAGGCTCGACACAAAGCGCAGATTCGAAAGGCCCCCTGTCGCAAAACACTTCTGCTCTACAGGACATTATAGGGAAATCGTGTCTTCTGTTTCATAATGGGCCTGAGAAGAGCTTGTGCTACCTAAATGTATGAAGAAAATCTTGTTCTATAGGTTTGAGGTTTGAATGTCTAGCTTTTGTTTTTCCAAAAAATCTTTTTATATTGTAATGTCTTGTTTTCACGGGCATTTTGTTGTTTCCATTTATTCTTCAATTTTCCTCGTATATATGAATACGTCCTGCTTCAGGATATCCCAGTTTGTTCTTACCCACTACTGAATTTCCTGTTTGTTACTTTTTGACCAAATCTAGGTGCATATATCAGAACATACAATAATGATCTCAGGTTGAGGCATACGAGAAAGAGGTCCATTCGTGAAAAACACAAACAAAAAAAACAACTATTCCTTGTGATGTTCTGCAGTCTGCGTTCTGAGTGAATACACGTACCCTCGTGCGGGGATCACTCTATCAGGAAATAATTTGCTGCCAGGGGATGTGTGGTGGATGGGGGTGGGAATAAATTGATTCCTTTAAGAACAGATTATTTTGAGAAGGGATTCGGATATATTTTCTGCTGGAGTGATCGACTTTTAACATCACAAAAACACTCCTATATAATATTGACCCCCTTAAACCCCACTTTTATATAGTAAAACTGGGGTTTACAGAGGTATACATTATTTTTGTTATTTCTGCTCAAAAACATAGATTGTGGTACTCGTTAGAACCGCCTCGTCGAGGCGGTTCTAACGATTACCCACAATCTATGTTTTGAGAAGAATATATGAAAAATATCAGATTTTTTTATCTGAAAATTTTCATTTTTTTGGGTGGTAAAATTTCATTATATTTGAATAGGCATGTTTTCGTAATGAGATAGGAGACACCGAAACTCGGCTTAGAGTACTCTTCACTGGGTAGAACACGTCACCTCAAAGAGAATGGATACACTTTTAAAAAGAGTCAATTTTGTCAAAATAAGCTTACCGCCGTCTCATTACGAAAACACGCCTATTCAAATATATAGAAAATTTCACCTCCAAAAACTGAAACTTTTCGGATAAAAATCTCTGATATTTTTCATACTTTTGCTCAAAACATAGATTGTGGGCACTCGTTAGAACCGCCTCGGCGAGGCGGTTCTAACGAGTACCTACAATCTATGTTTTTGAGCAGAAATAAGAAAAATAATGTATACCCCTGTAAACCCCAGATTTACTATACAAAAGTGGGGTTTAAGGGCGTCAAAATTATATAGGCATGTTCTCGTGAGAGTAGACTTTATTTTAAGTGATTGTGTGTGCAATAAAAGAAAAGAAAAAAAGGAAAGAAAATTACAAAAAGTTATCTCCCAAAAACAAAATGGCGGACACTCTACCAACTGTATCCTGTCCCCTTAACCATGTCCGGTCAAAGCAAAACTTGTCCTCGGGTATATGACGGCAGTTGTAATTGATTTCATTTTGTATGAAAATGATTACATCGTTAATTCTTGGAATAACTGTTTCCTAAATCCAGGGACTGGCTTTTCTTTACTTATTTGCTCAAACGTATGTAATCCACATTTGCGTAGGTGTGCCTCTGTGATAGCTGGTTCGATATGGTAAAACATGTTTCTTGCTTTTCCCAGAGGATCATCAAATTATTTGAACGTATGTGTTTACCATAGTCGCTGGTGGTGATAATCGTTTGCGCCAAAACGTAAGAAAAAATACCGTCGGACATGTGTGTCCAGCGAAGATTCAGGTCAGCCTGCGCATTTGCGAAGTCTGTTCTGACTCATCGTTATTCACATGAAGAAACTTCGCATCTTTTGCTATCCGAAATACGCACAGTAAAGACTCTCATCACGAAAAAATGCCTATATAATTTTGACCCCCTTAAACCCCACTTTTATATAGTAAAACTGGGGTTTACAGGGGAACCGATGCGGTTCTAACGAGTACCCACAATCTATGTTTTGAGCAGAAATATGAAAAATAGCAGATTTTTTATCTGAAAAATTTCATTTTTTTTGGTGGTAAAATTTTCAATATATTTGAATAGGCGTGTTTTCGTAATGTTATCAGACTGCGCGAATGCTGAATCTGAATCTTCGCTGGGCGCACATGTCCGAAGGTACGTTTTCAGCTTTTGCGGCTCATTTGATTATAGATACAGTCCCAGCGGGCATACAACGTTGAAACAACGTGAATTAAAAAATTGATTCAACGTATTGACGTTGAATTAACGTTCATTCGAACCTGTGTCAATGGTCAACGGTGAATCGACGTTGTTTCAACGTTTTGACGTGGAATCGACGTTGAATCGACGTAGCTTTAACGTGGTGTGCCTGCTGGGCGTGTTTGAAATGGGCCTTCTTCCTACCAATTTATTTGTATTATTCGGGAGAAAACAAAACCATGCTGTTATGAGTGATGGGCCCGATCACAGATACTGATAATCAGGCGTCAACCTTCTGAAACAGATTGAAGAGGGAACCGTCATTAAGTCTGAGGACCGACTCACACAACAAAAAGGGCAGCAAACCCTTATCCGTTGCCTTGGGAGGGCCGTGTCCCGTAACTGTGACCTTTCCTTGACATTTCTGTATTTATATTATAGATTCAGCAGGTTGAAGAGTAAGAAGCCACCTCCTCGCTTCTTACTCTTCAACGCGGCGTCTGATCCAGTTTTGCACTGTTTGCAAAAATACAGGAACTTAAGGGCTAAATGAAACAGTGTTATGTTAAACTTGGACTTGAACATTGGCGTCTGATCCAGTTTTGCACTGTTTGCTTAAAATACAGAGACTTAAGGGTTAAATGAAACAGTGTTATGTTAAACTTGGACTTGAACATTGGCAAACAGTGCAGACCAAGATGAGACTCCGCAGAACGCGATGTCTGATCAGGGTTTGCACTTTTTGCTTAAACGAAACAGTCTTAAGAACCCGTTCAGGACCATTCTGTAAGCCTTCAATCAGAGAGAGTTGACCCACCAGTGTTGCCATTGCTTTGATTTTGATTTTCCATAACATTACGAAAACACGCCTATTCAAATATATTGAAAATTTCACCATCAAAAACTGAAACTTTACAGATAAAATTTCTAATATTTGTTTCATATTTCTGCTCAAAACATAGATTGTGGGTGCTCGTTAGAACCGCCTCGAGGCGGTTCTAACGAGTACCCACAATCTATGTTTTCGAGCAGAAATAAGAAAAATAAAGTATACCCCTGTAAACCCCAGTTTTACTATATAAAAGTGGGGTTCAAGGGGGTCAAAATTATATAGGTATGTTTTCGTAATGAAGAAGGCTATCTGATGGGACGATACACTTAGTACTTTTTTCGCCCTACTGTGCGAGGGAGACACTTTCTGTGACTTCCTGTTCGCTTCCTTGCCCACGAAATTGCTACTAAAAAGTGGCCCACTCTAAAAGGAAAGAATTAACTCCCAAGGAGAGCAAATTCTTACCCTTTAGGATAGATCACTTTTCAGAAGGGAAATAAAACTCTTTCGACAGAGCTACATCCTTTAAAAAGTACCCATTTTGCCATAGCGGTTCAATGTATCTTACTTCATATCTGCACTGAGTTTATTCACTGGTGTACAAATATTCATGTACTCTAAAATTGGGGTCCTTTGAAAAAATCTAGAATTACAAGAATTTTACTTGAATACAATTCACTGTATATGTGTTTCATTTTATTCTCTCTTATTAAATTAAACCGTCTTCCATTAAATGACTGAAGAAGGGCCATATTCAGCTTCAACAGAAAAGAGTCATGTGCTTATTTCAGTGCTGTTTTCGGAATAGCAAAAATGCTGAATATGCGAGCGTATTCTAAGTCGGTCTATTATACATGCGTACGCTATATCCATCTTCGTTGGAGCAGATTTAGTTGTTATTTTAAATAGCTAGGAACCTATTTAGAATGTTTTCATATTTCAAATGCACATTTGTTCGCAACAAACACGCAGAGTCAAATGTGTTTTCTTGCTTAACAATGTTACTTAATGTCATTGTTTGACTTATGGCAACAATAACGACCTCATGGGAAGCAAATGAAATTTCCTTTAATTTGGAATGGATGTCATTTGTGTCAGAGTGTTTATCTTTTACCATTCATCACGCAATCCGATGTGTTGCAGATAATTCGATCTGGAACGTCAGAAAACGTACTTTCGGTCATGTGCGCCCAGCGAAGATTCAGATCAGCCTGCGCATTTGCGCAGGCTGATCAGAATCTTCCCTTGGCGCATTCTGGATAGCCATGGGATGCAAAGCTTCTTCCTGCGGACAACAAACACTCTGCTCAGACTGCGGGGATCATTTGATTTGCAACCTAAGAAAATGACCCTTATACATGTAGCTTGTCTGATCATCCTGCGTATACTGGCAAGCTGATCAAGGCCTTCTCTGTTCGTCCGTCCATTCTAAAGTATTCAATGACTCCCAAAATAGCAAACCAAGAACCAGATCAGACTGTGAGAGAGAATGCGACTTTTCTGTTCGGGTATGACTTAAGGACCATCTTAAAGCGTAAGCTGTCTCAGTCAAAAGTAAACCAATCCAGCGGACACACAACGTTGAAACAATTGTCAGTTCAATGTGATACAAAGTCTTGACGTTGAATCAACGTTGAACTGACGTTGTTCCAATGTTTTGTGCCTGCTGGGGTTCCTTAAGTGCTGTGGATACAACTTCAGGAGATGCAAATCTCAACATTGTTTTAGCCTTCCTTCTGAGAAGGCCTACTCTAAATACACCGAATTTGCTCCCTTAGTAGCACATTCTTTTTCAGAAAGTACATCCTCATAGTGTTTTTAAAAGGAACTTAGGGTTCAGGAATCAAGCCAAAGTCACAAGTTGTCTCCCTTGTAAAAGATGGCTGAAAATCTACCAAGAGTATTCCATTCCCTTCAGTTTTTGTATGAGATCAGCTGGCAGAGAGCGAGGCCAATGTTCCCTTCAGAATAGCCCATTCTATGCATTGATAGAATTGTCATGGCATGGAAACTCCTTTACCGGATATTTGCACCGTGAACACGAAAATGCTGCCCAGTAGCTCAGGCTTGTCTGCTTAGGGTCTTAGCCATACTGCATGTCATAAGAGCCGGGGCACACAATTTCCTACAAGATTGCATTGCGCCCAGCGAATGCTCTGTTCAGTCTGCGCTTGATCAGGGTATTCACATGGCAATCTGTGGATAGCTAATGATCCAAACGTCTACTGGCAGACAGCAGAGTCTCTGATACGATTGCGCTGATGCGCAGGTGGATCTGAGTCTTCACTGGATGCACGTGCAATACTGTAAAAATGCTGCTCTTTATATGTATATCTCATTTACCCTAAACATTCGAACAACTTTACGTCTTACCGTATTTGTCTCAAAATATGAACAAACCCATTCTACTAGCTGTGTAGCTTTGTCAAATCCTCTGCCGGGTAAATTACAAACAGTGTAGATCATGATCAGATGCCGCGTTTTGCGGTGTCTGATTTTGGTCTATACTGGTTACTCAAGCTTTATGCCCAACAACCTAGGGAAAATGCAAGATTTTACACAAATGGAAAATACATACATGTAATGTAACGCTAGTTAATCTATTATACCTTAGACTAAAATTGTCTGTAGGCATGTGTCTCGCGATTTCCAAATTTCCCATGAAACGATTCTTTATGAGGTCGTAACCGTATCCCGAAATAACCACAATAGTGCTACTAAAATGTTGAACAAGACTATAGCACACACCGCAAACATGGTAGTATATTACATAACATAATATAACATTAACATATCATTAATATTAACATAACATGACATAAATTTATCAGCATTAAACACCACAATATTTTTAGCCTATAAATCCACAATATGTGTATTGAAACAAACACATATAAATGTATGTAGCAAATGCAAAGGCTCTGAGTACATGGCACTGAGACACTGGCTTACCTCTACAGGCAAGAAGGCTGTTTTCTTGTGGTAGGCCTTAAATTGCAGTTGTTACTCTTGTTTTCTTTGCCTAATGTGTCTTCCTCATGCTATGTAATCATAAATTGGACGAACCACATGAAACTGGCGCTGTTCTGTTGTAAACAAGGCAGCAAGACTATAGTTTTTAAATGTACTTTATAACTGTATTTTCTTCTATATATTCAGACATATTAACTCATTTATGCCTAGTGTCCTATAAAAGGGACATTGACAAACTATGTAGACCCAGATCAGACGCCGCGGAACGTGGCGTCTGATCAAGGTCTACACTATTTGCATTACGTTCAAATGTTTTTGATAAAACACGGTAATAATGAATACTAACCAGACTCTGTTTACATAGGAAATGGACCTGTCCAAAGAGTTGATATAGAAGAGTCCATTCGACATAAATGGGTTAACTTCTTATCATACTCGGTTTAAAATTTGTTTATCTGTCTGCTTTGTCATAAGCCTAAAAGGCTGCAATGAAATGGTTAATAAAACAGATACTTATTAAACTGCTCTTTCAAGAACAGTTTCATCTGAATCTACACAACTTGTTCAGGACTCTTTGTATGAAAGTTTATGGTTAATACGATAACCTAAATGTTTGGAAACTTTATCGTTTTACAACATTTATTCTATTATTCTATTGAGTCCGTACTTTTGGTACGCGTGTTAAATGCTGTAGCGGGATGACAAACAGTTCAGAGTATAACAGAGCGTAACAGTATAAAGTACAAGAAAACATTGATGCAAAGCATCAATACGCCAGGAAACTAATCTGTCATGCATTACTTAGCTCCCTATAGATCGTAGTATAGTGAAAAAATGTTATAATTTATGAAAGGTTGTAATTATATAAATTATCGCAATACTCAACGATAAAAACATTATAGACATTGAGCTATGTAAAAAAAAAAAATAAATAAAAATCAACTATGACCGTCTGTTTTCTAGCCCGCATACATAATTACATGTCGCCATCCATAGCCTAGGCCGAATATACTATATCCGAAATCATCTATGTAGCAGTGTTTCGTTCTTTTCTCCACTCATAACGTTTTCTTTCGGCTCAAATCTTTCCATGCTTGAATATCAAATTAAACTGTATTACGAGGGCAAGTCAATAAGTAACCAGCCTATCCAATTTCCAATTGACCGAGACACCAAAGATTTTCATGCCTTGTTTCAATATATGTTTTAGGCCAGAGGGCAAAATTGCACTCTTATCGTGTCATTCACTCATAAGATATTGAATGTCAAACATAGCTAGCGATGCAAAAGTAAGCTTTTCGTCAAAAGTTGAGTACCGTGCTGTAATTTGGTATTTGTATTTGAAAGGGAAAACCGGCCAGGAAAATTCATTGCGAGTTGATCAATGTTTATGGGTCTTCTGCACCATCGTATGCACAAGTTAAATTCTGGGTTGGGGAATTCAAACGCAGTAGAACGTCTTTAGAAGACGAAACCATGTCTGGACGCCCATCAGATGCCACCGATGAAGAAATGTGTAACAAAGTACGGGATCTGGTGTACTCTGATAGGCGAATTAAGGTGGAAGAAATAGCAAATGCATTACACATTTCACATGGTAGCGTTTCAACAACTCTACATGATCGCTTTGGTATGCACCAGTTAACAGTCCGTTGGGTCCCAAAATCCCTTAGCGACGAGCAAATGGCAACCAGAGCATCAGTATACAGCGCATTGTTGAAGCGGTTTAGGTCAAAGGAAGATGATTTCCTTTCACATCTTGTGACTGTAGATGAGTCCTGGGTCCATTATTATGAGCCAGAGAATAAAGCTCAAAGTCGCCAGACTGTAGGGTCCGGGTCTCCGAGGCCAAAGAAGTTCAAAACGCAACCCTCTGCTGGCAAGGTGATGGCAACTGTTGGGATGGACAAGACGTTATTATGTTGGACTTTCTCGCAAAGAAAAGTACAAAAACAGGTGCGTATTATGCAAATTTGCTCGACTAACTGAGAATTGTGATCCGTGAAAAACGCCGAGGTAAACTCTCCAAAGGGATTCTGCTCCAACAGGACAATGCGAGAGTCCACACTTGCAAAATTGCAATGTATGCTGTTGAGCGGAATGGGTACGAGCTAATACCGCACCCCGCCTATTCTCCGGACTTAGCTCCTAGTGACTATTTCCTATTCCCAAACTTGAAAAAGGATATCCGTGGACGTCATTTCCGGTCCAACGAAGAAGTCGTGGCGGCAGCTGAGGAGTGGGTCAGAGACAAGGACCCTGGCTTCTTCAGTTCTGGGTTGATGGCACTGGAACAACGTTGGTCCAAGTACATCATTCTAGAGGGCAATTACATCGAAAAAGAAGAGATCGATCTCACCCTGAAATAAGTTAGGCTGGTTTTATATTGACTCGCCCTCGTATTAAACCAGCTTATAATCCGTTCGATTTGAGAATGCATATTTCCAATCGTAAACAAAAAAAAATATATTTTGTTTCTTCTTCGTAGTAAGACGAAAAAAACGAAATAAAAAAATCAAACGTGTACGAATATTGACAACAACAAGCTCATTTCAGGTCGAATGGTCAAATTGGGGCTTCTACGGGAAAACTGCTCATTTATTTTTTTTTATGAGCAAAACCCACATTGCTACATTCATTCTACACAGTACTTCCCATGTTTTATTTCACTATGTTACCAATAGCACAGTTCTCTGCTGCAAAAGTGTGACTTTGAATGACTGAATAATAATAAAAAGTGGGGGTATAACCCCACTAAGAACCCCATAAAACTGGAAGAAAACCGATGTTCAAATGCATACACATTTTACAAAAACAACTTCAAACAGATACGCCGGGCTCCAGCCCGGCATAAATAACATAAAAGGCGGATTATTCATGTCGCGGTGACATCAGAATGCCTTGTAAAGAGGGTTATCTATAAAACCTGGACTGGGACATTGGCAAACAGTGCAGACACAGTTCAGACGCCACAGAACGCATCGTCGGATCAGGGTCTGCACTGTTTTACTTATTTCAAATTACTTAATTGGGCCTATAGTGTAAGCTGAGGTCTGTGTGTAGCAAGTGCTACATGTAGCTGTATTTAGAATTTTACCAGTACAATCATTTGCGGGGCGCGTGGTTTTGTTTTCTTTGTAGAAGGCTGATAGGTTTGTAGGGACCTGATACATTCGGTAGATTTCCCGCCATGGAAAGATGGACAAGGCATGGACAAAGGAGATATTTTTCAGGTTGCTTGCTTTCCTGCATGTCAAGCCGCTTCTGAAAATGACGTCTACCATAAAAAAAAAAAAACATTTTCCCGTTTTCCCTGCACACACACACACACACACACAGAGAGAGAGAGAGAGAGAGAGAGAGAGAGAGAGAGAGAGGGGGGGGAGGGAAAGACAGAGAGATGACAGATAGAGAGAGAGAGACTCAAATTTTTGCAGAGTTATGAAAGACAAACTTATGTTGTTGTTTTGATTTTTTTTTTTTTTTTTTTTTTTTTTTTTTTGTTTTGTTTGTTTGTTTTTAAATACGGGGTATTTAGATGACTTACGAAGTATTGAGAATGAATATTTTGATCAAATGGTAGACACAATTTATATAAAAGAATTTAAGCTTCACAAATCAAATACCTCTGATATGGAGTCTTCATTTCTAGATTTAGATTTATAAATATATAATGATATAATCTCTTCTAAAATATACGACAGTTAGGATGAGTTGTTAAGTTTCCGTTTTTGGATGTCGACGTCCCTCTTGTTACATCCTATGGTGTATATACTTCTCAGCGTGTTTGGTCTGCTAGAGTATCTAGACCCAAGTCAGTGATTTAAATGGTCGTAATCAGCTTTTATCTGCTGAACTTCTAAAACGGGAGTATCGGCATCATACACTCCGTAAAACATGTACTATGATTTATCGCAGTCATTCGGAATTACTTTCTAAATATGTAATTTTGGCTTGAAAACACTTCTGCAGAATGTTCTATCGAAATTTGTGGCGACTTAGTCTATACCTGTCAATACGAGAACATGCCTATTCAAATATATTGAACATTTCACCATCAAAACCTGAAAATTTTCAGATAAAAATTCTGATATTTTTCTAATATCTGCTCAAAACATAGATTGTGGGTACTCGTTAGAACCGTTTTGCCGATGCCGTTCTAACGAGTACCAACAAGCTATGTTCTTAACAGAAATAAGAAAAATAATGTATACCCCTGTAAACCCTAGTTTTACTATATTAAAGTGGGGTTTAAGGGGTTCAAAATTAAAGTGGTATGTTTTTGTGATGAGTCGTATAGTTGGCCAAACTGATTTTTAGGAACAATAAAAAAATGATTGTCACTCGATACAAAAAAAAAAAAATAAATAAACAAATAAATAAAAATAAAATAAACGGTGGGTCGGCTTACAGACTGAAAGACGACTCCTTCCTGAATATGTTTCAGGTTGATGTCTGTAATCGAGCCCATTGCGGATCGGCTTGTGCCTTATTTATTTCACTGTTATGTTTCACTGATGAGGTAAAGGATCATACACAAGCATAACAATATTTGTAACTTGGACTTCTACCGGAATTTAGAGAGAGGTATCACTCGGGCATGAGAACTATTTTAAATTTTCAGTCTACCCCGTTGCATAGACGAGACACTAGATCATTTTTAACTTTTAACTGGTCTCCAGGTAAAGTCATAGGCCACTAAAACACAATATTCTAGGATGCTTAAGTATGCGACAGGCCCTCGCAACTCATAGCATAAGGTCGTCATGGGAGGAATGACCTATTTAGATACTTAATTAACCCTTGTCGTGCTGAATAAAGTAATATGCCACGCTCACTTCCAATTTTCAGCCAATCAGATTATTTGATCCAGGTTGTTGATATAAACTCACATACTGAATGACAAACAGTGCAGATCTAGACCAGTTGGCACCTTCAGCAGGACAAGGGTAAACGATTTCAAATTGTTACCTAATAATATAGTCCAGTTTCCACCGAGACAAGTAAAATAGTTATATGCACTGCAATATGCACTGCAGAAGAATTATTTTCATTCTGGTATTTAAGTATATTACTTAAATACCCCTTTAATGATATTCCTAGTAGTCTAAAATATAGGGACAATATCAAATGCACATCTTTACTATGCCATATATCGGACGTTATTCAAATTCAGCCGGAGAAAACAGACTCTAATACTGCTTTAACCGTTAATCCATCATTGAATTCCCAATGAACTCTTCTGTTGCACTCTTTGTACAAGTATCTGGAGTGTCGAAGTTCACGGAGATGGGCTAGACTGGTTACTTCCGACCAATTAGACCTCATCAGTGACCCTCATATATTTTTCAAAAAACCCGGAATGGGATCAATGATCACAAAGTACCAGACAATATAAGTCCACTACTATATAATATGCTTAGACGTTTTACGGCCGCCGTGCGAACTTCCAACAAAACTGTAAATAAATAAATAAATTCTAAAATACTGTAAAATCCGATCATAGACCCAAACAACAGAGTTCAAAACCCCCAAGAAATCTAATCCATAGTTTTATAATCGTTTCTTCTTCGTAAATAGATATGATACTAAGGCGAGTGAATATGTACCCAGCCCACCTTACTTCCAATCGAGATCAACCTCTTCTGTTTCTACGTAATTACGTAATTACCCTCCAGGGCGATATATTTAGCCCAACGGTGTTCCTGTGCCTTTATCCCGCTCCTCAAGAGCTCTTCTGACTTCTTAATCGTACCGGAAATTGCGTCAACATATATCTGCTCGGGATATATAGTTCGGGAACAAAACAAAAAAAAAAAAAAAAAAAAAAAAAAAAATAAAAAATAACATTCACATGATTCCAAATCATGCGAATAGGTGGGGTGTGGTATTATTTCATATACGTTTCACTATAGAGCATCGGTTAAAACCCTGAAGTTGTGGACGCTTACAGAGTTTACCGTGCCGGACTGAGACTCCCAGTTGCTCAGGTACGTTTGAATAGTACACATTAACCTCTTTATAGCATGGTTCGTTATAACACGGTTTTGGATACAACACGATTAAAAGATGGATCCCAAAAATGCATAGATTATATAGAAAAATGTCATTTTTTTTCTATATAATCTATACACTTTTGTTTGGATATAACACGGTTATGTTACTAACACGGTTTATGCCTTGGACCACAACAATAGTGGTATAAAGAGGTTGTGAAGTATTTGCCAGTTGTTGTACTTTCCTGTGGTAAAAATTCCCCCCAGAATTACTTCCTCGGCGTCCCAAAAACGAAATGGATATCATCTTATCAGCGAGGATTGCGTTTTAATCTCGTTTCGTCCTATCTACTGACGACATTGAGCTATATGTTCTTGCTCATAGTAATGGACCCAGGTCTCATCTGCAGTTACAAGAAGCAAACGAAAATTATCTCAATTCGACCTGAACCGCCTTAAGAGTCCGCTGCTTACTGATACTCTAGTTGCCATTTGCTGACTTCTAAGTGATCTGGGGACCCAACAGGCGCTAACTTTCGTATACCTAAACAATAACATAAACGCTACCGTGTGAATGCCTAATGTCTGTGCTGCCTAATCCACTTGAATATCTGTTTTCATGTTCTAAGGAAGATCTACCCCGTTTTAATTTGCCAACCCAGAATTGTACTTGTTGCTGCAGAAGACCCATGTACGGTTACTTCGTCATATGATTCCTTTTCTCCTTTCCTTTTCAAAAAACACGCCTATTCAAATATATTGATAATTTCACCACCAAAAAATGAAAGTTTTGAGATAAAAATTCTGATATTTTTTCATAGATATGCTCAAAACATAGATTGTGGGTACTCGTTAGAACCACCTCATCATTGTATTACTGACAATGATAACCATCCGATATATTATCAATGTATCAACTGACACTGGTGCAATGTTTTTTACGAGTCTAATTCGTGTGTTCACAAATTAACGTGCAAATTGTGGCCTTGTCGGTCAGTTAGAAATCCGTTAGAATGGATGCTCATTGACTCGTTCTCATAGCACCAGCAATTCTGTATGCGATTGTAAACCACTGGAATAAATGCCATGAATTATCCAATATTGGCCTCAGTGCTTGTCGTTGTTGTGTAAATTAATAATCGCTGAAATATCACACCGCCACCAAGTAATTTATTAAGTTTGCGTGGATATTACAATGTGGGACAAGCGATTTTCTACTGGAAACAGAATACTAGTTCAGAAATAAAAATAGTTAACCAGGAAAGGCCACAATCACTAAGCAGTCTTCCCGAGGTACCATAAGAAGATGAGATGAGGAAAGAACTATGCCAAAATAGTCAAGAGAGAAGTCAAGGCAGTGCCACAGTTACAAACCGCAGCCCTTCTCAGACACCAAAAGAAATAGGAAACATATAAAACTAAACAAGCGAAAATCGAACAAACATACAAAAAGCACTAAGATTAGCTCTCTCTTCTCCAAGCGAGGTAATCGGAATGCTAAAAGGACTGATAACACAAGAACAAAATAGCACAAGCTAAGACATTAAACAAATCGCGCCGTGGAATAAACCACAAAGCAACAAAGAGTTAGACTAACACTAGGACCACTGCCTTAGAACGGTCAGTAGAGTAAACCACCGGGGGTGGATGGGGGTGTTAAAGCACTTTTACAGCTAGCCAACTTCACCCTGGGTCCCCATGCTATTCTTAATACAGAAATACATAAAAATTCGGTTCGCATAAAGGCTCCCAACTCAGTCAATGCATCAAAGCGAAAGCATAAAAATTAAATTAATCACTATAATGAACAAAGAAGAGTACTCATGGCTAATTCTACTGTATCCCAGAGTAAATGAAAACCAATATCTGAAACACGGCGGGCCAAGCCAAAGACATATCGTCAAGCCCCACCCACTAGTTATTTACGAAGACACCGGCATTGAGTCTGAGGCCAGAACCGCCGTCGTACAATTAAAGAGTTAAGCATAGCCATCAACAATGTTTGGGTTGACAACTAGACATGCAGTCTGCCGCATAATATGCAGGCCATAGCCAATTCTTTTATAACGGTAATTATTAGTTTTCTGAATTGCTGCGAAAAGTTAGATTTACCTACATTATTTTTCTAAATCTGTACACTATATCACCGTAAAATTCTGGTTCCGATATACAAGACACCTGGGCACAATTGCAATAACCGACTTCCAAACGGCCATTAAGGTACATTCGACTTGCAAGAAGATGCGAATTAGAACGATATCAAATAGCTACAATTGGCCGAAACTAGATAATTTGGCCGAGGAAAGGTGACATTTCAGCCTTTTTTGAAGTTCTGTGAGTGCGTTTATTACTCTTAAGGGTCATTAAGTTTAGAATTTATTTAATGTCTCGACGATGTTTCACTGTTAATGTTGTATCCTGTAAACTTCATCATAGATTCTGAGACCCCGATACCCACTACCGATTACATTATTTTTACTGTATCAAATTTCGAATCTGGGATTATTCTAACTTCTGAACAAATGCAACGGTTCTATTTAGAGTTAATTTCAAATCTACAAAAACAATTAATGACCTATTTTCGTGCATTTAACCTCCATTTAAAGAAGAGCGGACGCCTGGTTTAGCTTACAATAAAATTGTCTACTAACCTTTAGTTAGCTGACTACAACTGATACTAGACAAAATATAACGAGTAATGACTACAATTTCAGGAAAGGCGAAAATGATTAACATCACTTCTGGAGAGGGATCTGTTACAAGGGGAGTCTTTTCTTGTAGGGAAATCCCCTTTTAAGAAGTGAATTGGTGTGCAGGAAAACACACTAGAAGGCATAGAATTTATCTCCTTTGTAAAATATTTCAGAAAATCTAACAAGCGTATCCAGGCCCCTTACAATATATGAGCCAGCGCGTGACAAAAATAGAAAAAATTGCATGTGCGCCCAGCGAAGACAGATCAGCCTGAGCATCCGCCCAGCCTGATCAGAGTCTTCGTTGTCTGCATGAAGAAAGCTTAGGTCCTTATCTACACATTTAGCCCTCAGCGAAGACTCTGATCAGACTGGGCGGATCCCAAGCTGATATGAGCCTTCGCTGGTCACATATGTTGCATTGTAGGTTTTGTCGTGCAATTTTTAATGACATATCCGGTCTTATTTTATACAATCAATTCTAATGTTTTGTCTGATGAATTAGCCTACTTACACCAAGGTGGTGGTTCGAGTAAATATGGAAGTATCTCCTATAGACTGCAACAACACACAACTCACTACTACGACCGTAGTTAAAATGTAACCATTATTCTAAACTGTCACCTTTTGTCCCACTTAATGTAAAACGCCCTGTTTCCCCATTAAACAAAGTGAAAACTGGATTGTAATTTTTTGGAGATTATGCCGTTGTTAAGATTTTACATGTTTGTTTTCCCTATCAAACGTTGGTAACGCATGACTGTCTAATTGTGTTAAATATAAACTCTCCCATTTTCCCTGCATTAAATGGTGACAATGATACATGAAAAAAAAGTGGCGTAGCTAGCATGCTCTAAATACGAGTGGTAGCAACCATTTTTTTAATTCTTCCGCAAAGTATATAAATAAAGGCGAGGCGCTTCTAATGCGTACACTCCACACACATAATGTTGTCTTTAATGGAGAAGTAATGAGAGATTCTCACGTTGTGTTTTGGTTATCGCCTAATGCATCAACACAAGATCCCGCTATCTGTCTGAAGAGCCTTGGGTAGATAATGGTCGAGAGTTAATACAGAGGGCGATAAACAAAAAAAGGTAAGAGAAAAGTCCAGGGAGTGCCACAATCACAAACTGCAGCCCTTCCCAGACACCAAGAGGAAGAGGAAACCGACAAATCCAAACAAGTACAAATCGATCAAACGTACGAAAAGCACTAAGATTAGCTCTCTCTTCCCCAAGCGAGGTAATCGCAATGCTAAAAGGACTGAAAAACACAAGAACAAAATGGCACAAGGTAAGACATTAAACAACTCGCCTCGTAGAATAAACCATAAAGCATCAAAGAGTAAGACTAACACCGGGACCACCGACTTAGAATGGTCAGTAGAGTAAACCACCGGGGGGGTGGGGGAGGGGTTTAAAGCACTTTTACAGCTAGCCAACTTCACCCTGGGTCCCAAAGCTACTCTTAATACAGAAATACATAAAATTTCGGTTCGCATAAAGGCTCCCAACTCAGTCCATGCATCAAAGCGAAAACATAAAAATCAAATTAATCACTATAATAAACAAAGACGAGTAATCATGGCTAATTCTACTGTATGCCAGAGTAAATGAAAACCAATAGTTGAACCACGGCGGGCCAAGCCAAAGACATATCTTCTAGCCCTAACCCACGGGTTAAAGTTTACGAAGAGGCCGTCTTTTTCTGAGGCCCAAACCGCCGTCGCTCAATTAAAGAATGAAGCATAGCCATCAAAAATGATTTGGTTGACAACTAGGCATGCGGTTTGCCGCATAATATCCAGGCTAAACACCACTCATTTAAACAGATGACGACTTAAGCGCAAAAGCGTGTAACGTCACGTCTGTTAAGTTATGTTACTGACAACGTTACCATTACGTTATGTAAAAGCTGATAATCCCTCTCTGTCCAACATAGTTACATGTACACTGCTTTCGGTTATCAGACCGGGCAGTCTGATAGCCGCTTTCCATTCAAAATACATTTTTCGGTTATCTAGAACTACGATACAACTTTGCTGCAGACAGGAAATTTGATATTCTGATTCCAACTGCAGTTTTAGCATGTGATGCTGAACACAGGAAAAGGGCCCTTATGCATTTTACGGACAACGTAGATCCAGATCAGCGTGCGCATCTGTGCAGTTTAAGGTGGGCATTTTCTGTTCGTCGACATATACTACAGTAGCCACTGATTCTGTAAGCGGACGACGAAGGTCCAGATTACCGTGCGCTTCTGTGCAGTTGAATCTGGGCATTTTCTATTCGTCGACATAAACAGTAGTATTCGCTTATACTATAAGCGGACAAAGTAGGTCTGGATCACCGTGTGCATCTGTGCAGTTTAATCTTGGCATTTTCTATTTGTCGACATAAACAACAGTATTCACTGATTCCCTGAGCGGACAATTATAAGCGGACAAAGTAGGTCCAGATCACCGTGCGCATCTGTGCAGTTTTATCTGGGCATTTTCTATTCTTCGACATGTACTACAGTATCCACTGATTCTGTAAGCGGACAACGAACGCCCCGATCAGCCTGCGCTTATGCGCAGGCTGATCAGGGCTTGCGCTGTCCGCATATTTTAACAAGGGCTCTTTTCGTGCGTTGAACACCATATGGCATTGCAATAACAAATTTGGATGCATACAAAACAATATAAATGCAAGAACTCAAATCACTCTTTTGTTTTGCGAGACCTCTTGAAAAATATTAGCGATGTTAATAGCATGTAACAACCTTCCGGTCTCTGCGGATATTAATCCGGAATATTTGTTTTCATCCGATCCACATAAAAAACATTTCCTCTTATTGCTTCATGCCAACATCGAAAGCTCAACTTACGCCTTTGTTGTCTTTTTAAGTGGATACACTTTGAAAGGAGCCAACTCCGTTGAAATGGTTGCTTACCTTCTGAAAAGGGGTTTCTTCCATCAGACTAAGAATTTGGTCCGCTTGGGAGCAAATGTCTTCCGTTTCGATTTTTCCCATTTCCGTTTAGAATAATACCCCTTTTCAGAAGGGGCTTTGCGTGCAGCACAGGAAACGGGAATCACAAAAATTGTCTACCCTGGCAGAAATCCATGTGCAACCAATCGCTTTAGCTTACCTATGCCCAAAGACCCAAAAAGTGGACCTTGGCAGACAGTGTACAGACAGATCAGCACAAACGGTGTATCCGATCAGGATCTGTTCTGTTGGTCACTGAATTACATGTCAAACCGCAATATTGCAAGACACCACTTCAAGTATAAAATGGATTAGTCTTGTTTCTAAGATGGAAAAATCCACTGGGTCTAAAGACTCAGATACTGTAGAATAATCATATTGATGAATACAAAATACCTTATACAGGCTGACCTGAGAGGACAAAAGGCATACATGGGCAGAGTCAAGCAAAACAAGGCCTTCGAGCATGCACAATGCACATGTGCGCGTTCACATCATCCTGTATATTGCACAAAGTCTTATCCGGGCATTTGCTCTCCATTGAAATATTCTACAGTATCCAATGATTATGTTTGCGGACAGCGAAGGCCCTGATTAGACTGCGCGGACGCGCAGGCTGATCTGTGACTTCGCTATCGGTATACATGTATGTCTGAAGACGTTTTCGCATGCCGCGGCCCATTTGTCAAGACGTCCATTCTTCAGCCTGTGTCTCAACTTTACATGCAATCAAATAATCAGAGATATTAATCATTTGAGGTCTTAAAATTCCTTGCAAGCGCAACATCGAAATGAAATTAAAATTTAAATTGAGGAATACCTTATCTACCCTGAGAGAGTAAACCTAACCTTGGGACAGACATAATATCTCGAGCGACTGAACATAGTCACTCATTACATGGGCCGCGCCAAGAAAATAAGTCTTTGGTGCATATGGGAGCAGCAAAGATCTAGATGAGCCAACGGAGCTGCAACAACCCAGTATGAACCTTTGTTACAAATCGATATACAGTCGAACCTCAATGGCTCGAACATCTTTGGGATCATGGAAATTCGTTCGAGACATGGGTAGTTCGAAGCCACTGAGGGTTAATCATGGCATCAGTTCAGGAAGCAAATAGCGATAATTTAGGGGAATCTTTTCGATTTTCTACACAATGATTCTATGTTGAGTGAACTCATTAGAATCGCCTCGATGGGGCGATTCTATTGAGTGCACACAACATACAATTCCATGATAAAATAAGAAAAAAAATCCCTAAATATTTGTTTTTTTGAGCTATTGGAAGGATTTTCTAGGGACTGAAAAAAGAGTTCGAATCATCCACGGTAAACGAGCCATCCGTGTTCGAGCCATAGAGGTTATACTGTATTCTACAGTAGCCAATGAGTCTGTAAGCGGACAGCGAAGGTCCAGACGTATACTATGAATAGTGACGTCATTAAACTAATGTCATCACTTCAGGCACTGAATCCCGGCACAAGGAAAGTAACACCAATCACCTCTGTACGAACAGACATGGAACACACAACGAAGCCCAATGGTATTCGAGTATTTTAATGAAGATATACTTTAACATTTAAATGAGAGCAAACATGTAACAAAAAGGTTACGACATGGCCATTCATTATTGCTATATCAGGCATATCACATTGGCCTTCGGGCCAATATGGAGCTACCGCGCCGATATGCCTGGCAACGCGACAGTGGCCACGTAATAACCTCTAAGTACTCTAAGGACACAATCAGCAAGATTTATCATTTGATATTTTGTACAGATTTTCCCGATACACAAGGTTTGTCAATTATTCATGCAACTTGACTCCAAATGGAAAACAAAGTTCTAATGAACCATCAATTAATATTTTCCTGGAAAATGAAAAAAAAATGCAAAATGCAAAATGTCTGCCGACATGTTAACACATCATACTAAACGTCAATCGTTAACAAGCTTTAAAGTAAGAAATTGCAATATTTAGAGGTCAGCTGTCAAAAAGAGTCAGGCTTGTAGATTTCTACTGATTTAGTTTAACGTTTTCCTCTCTATAAGCACATTTAGCAGAAGAAAAAAATAATGATATATTTTTTCTTATTTTTCCCACAAAACAGGATATGACATTTCATGCAAATTTCCACTGAAAACAATTTGCATGAAATGTCAAACCTGTATTCTAGGACAAATAAAAAAATATTTTGATATGTCGTCTGCTGACAATTTCACCCCGCGTTAAGCAGAAAATTTTAACGAACCAAGGTTTTTTTTTTTTTTTTTTTTTTTTTTAGTTGTTGTTTTCTTTTTCAGAAAGGAAATTAATATGTTATCCTTGTAAACTGCCTGCTATTTTTGGTACTAGTACGGTAGTGTGTATAGTTTCATATATTCAGTGCCCAGTGGGCACACATCGTTGCAACAACTTTTCATCAATGTCAATACAACGTCATTTCAACGTAGTGAGCCTACCTGTGGCGTTTACTGTCCCAGTTATGTCACAACGTCTTAACAACGTAAAGTACCTCAAGAAAAACGATTCTTACCTCTGTTCACTAACATAACAAAATTTCACATTTCAGGTGAGTCCTCGCAATGCTTACATGTAGCCATTCTCAGGCTGAATAAATTAAGATGCCACGCCCACTTCTAATTTCAATCAGATTACTTGATTCGAGTTTGTGATAGAAATTCAGAAGCCAACTGATCTGGATCTACACTGTTTGCAAAGGAATGGTATATCCGGGTTCAGCAGGACAAGGGTTAATGTGTATATATTGCGAAGGACGTATTCATCCAACAGCGCTGGCAGACAAACGAAAATCTTACACCTTTCGATTTTTATTCTTTCATAGATAAGCAGGTGTCAAACACACCCATAATCGTAAATCAATAAGCACAACAGGGTAATTCTATGTGGCAAAATACTATTCTATGACCATTTGCTGTGATGTTTGCTTTAATAAGGGTTCGATCAAGTAAAACTAGTTGCAGGAGAATGAATGCACTTTACAGGAAGCCATTCCGTCAAAATTAATTTGCCTTTCTTCTGAAAGAGTATCTATTCTGAAAGGGAAAAAATGCTGCCAAAGAAGAAAATCCTTTCCTTTTAGAGTAGACCCTATTTCTGAAGGAGTTTGGTATACAGAAAAGCAAACAGGAAGTCACAAATCTTATCTCCCTTATGAGAAAATGGTAGAAAATATATCAAGTGTATTCAATCACTTTAACCCATTTATGCCTAGTGTCCCATAAAAGGGACATTTGCGAACAGTGTAGATCAAAGCCAGACGCTGCAGAACGCAGCGTCTGATCAGGGTCTACACTGATTGCATTCAATACGGAGATTTCTATAAAACATGGTAATGATAAAAATCATCCAGACACCCCTTATATTGGAAATGGATCAGTCCAAAGTGTTAAGGTAGAAGATTCCACTCAGCATAAATGGGTTAAGCTCCTTCGTAGTCGTTTCTGCTGACCATTCCATCAAGAAAACATACCTATATAATTTTGACCCCCTTAAACCCCACTTTCATATAGTAAAACTGGGGTTTATGGGGGTATGCATTATTTTTGTGGGTTTTTTTCTGCTCAAAAACATAGATTGTGGATACTCACAATCTATGTTTTAAGCAGAAATTTGAAAAATATCAGAACTTTTATTTCCGTTTTTGGGGTGAAATTTTCAATATATTTGAATAGGCGTGTTTTCGTAATGCTTCGGTGATTCCTCTTTTTAAGTATTTTTGTTTGTATGCCATGGCTATTGCAAAGGTGTTTTGATATTGTTTGTTCCTCGTTGTTATTTCTTCGTCGTATCCTCATAAAGATAGTACTTCGTGATAGTGTTTTTTCATACAGTAAAACCTCAATGACTCGAACACCGATGACTCGTAACCATGGCTAATTCGAACTTGTATTTGAGTCCCTAGAAAATTCTTCCGACAGCTTAAGAAAACAAATATTTAGGTATATTTCAGGAATGATTCCTATTTTATCATGCAAACGTATGCTGTATGTACACATTAGAGTCGCCTCATCGAGGCCATTCAAATGAGTACATGACACACGATTACATGTATTCTATAGAAGATCGAAATGACATCCATATATTACTTCGATTTGTCTTCTAACCTGGCGCTATGATTAACCCTCAGTGGCTCGAAGTTTCCATATCTACAACAAATTTATAGGGTCCCATAGATATTCGAGCCATTGAGGTCCGACTGTACTACGTTCGATCCATTGATATTCGACTGATAACACATATTTTTACACTCCGACAGCTAATCTCACATAACCACTAAACGTTGTCCATCTGAAGATGATCTTAAATCTTGGCTATTTTGTGAAGACTCTGGTCAGACTGTGCGGATAAAATGGTGGTTTTCTTATGCTCCAGTATTTCAGTAGTGTTGTTTACCAGGTGTCTCAACTCTTTGTTTGTTTCAGGTACTCATTTTTGCTTCGTTATAGGCTTCATCTGTGATTATTTGTTGCCCGTAGTGATTAATGGATGAGTTAAAGACCTTCATGCGTACCGAAAGAGAAAATGTTTTTACAACAATGGAATCCGAGGTCGTATTTATTTATTACCAATCGTTCCAAGGCGATACTTTCATTGTGGTACTTTTTGTAAAAAATTCTGTAGTGTTCCATTTACAAAAAATATGTTTAACATGTATGTAAGTTAACGATACATTCAGTTAAGTTTGGTAACAGAGTTGCTACCTATTTGGGAAAGGGTTGCCAACTTACTCTGCTTGTCATCTGTTCTGTTTTTTGTTGTTGTTTTTTCTTTTGTTGTTTTTTTTGTGTGTTATTTATTTATTTATTTTTATTTTTTTTTTTTTTTAAACTGTTTAAATGTACTTATCTGTCTGTCCCGTAGATGTTGAGAACTTGATGTGGAATTGGTTGTTTCAGTTCCTGAGTTCACTATCATGTATTTATTTAACTGGACGCACACGCAGCTTTGTAGGGAATGCTGTGCCCGTGCTCAAATGTTTAACATGTCTTCTATTGTGCAAATATATTTCTATGTTCGTTTCGACATCTGATGCATTTAATGGGTTGCCTCGGTGCTTATTGTGGTATTTAGTATTACTGTACTGATATAAACCCAACCTTATGCTATTTATGTTATGAAATTTCTAAAATGATCTGAAACTTATTGATAAGATGATCTTCTCATTACAGATGTTTCTTCTTTGCGGGTTTAGGCTTATCGTATTTTAAGTTATTTTCATACAATCTCGGTTAGTTATTTCAGGAACATCTCCTACCAGATCTCTGTGGCTATCTTGCTTTGCTTGATTCACCAGCTAGGGTGAATCGGTGGTGCGCTTGTCTGGATTGCGCCTCCTACCTGGCCCGCGGCTATTGTGTTTGGCGAGTGATGACTAAGATGCGTGCTCAGTGGGGGTATTTGTTGCTAGCTTGCCTTTGTTCTTCAGCTGTCTCTTCAAAATTAGGGTTTAGCATTGCGAGAACGTTAAATGCAGAATTTGCGTCCGGCACACTAAATTTGGCATTGTTATATTTTGGGTTTTACCATTAACTAATCGCTTTGCCGTTAAAGTATATGATCAGAAAAAAAGTCAAACAAATACGCGAAAGTACTAAATGGCATAGGAAACAACGTTAAAACTTTGGTATCATAAAACCAGTCTAGTATAAAATGTACATAACAAATGCACGTACCGCAACAAATGAAGGTATATTATTCAATATAAACTACACAATCATGTAAGACTATCAGAATCCATCTTGAGTGTCCATGCAGGATAGTGAAAAACGAGGGGTAGGAATTCCAACCAGGGACGAGGCTTCGCGAGTGTCTGGTTGAAATTTCTACCCCGAGGATGAGATTTCCCTATTCTGCATGGACTGGCTTATAATGGATTCTTTTTCTCCCACCTTTAAATAGATTGTTTCTCTGTCTGGCGTGGTCGTGTAAGATAGCAGTTTCTCACATAGGCAAAAAGCTTATCTCATATAAGCAAAGGTGGGAGAAATTCATGATCGCATTACGAAAACACGTTCAAATATATTGAAAATTTTACCTCCAAAAAACTGAAAAATTTCAGATAAAAATCTCCGATATTTTTCACATTTCTGCTCAAAACATAGATTGTGGGTACTCGTTAGAACCGCTCCCACAATCTATGGTTTTGAGCAGAAATAAGAAAAATAATGAATTCACCTGTAAACCCCAGTTTTATTATATAAAAGTGGGGTTTAAACGGGTCAAAATTATATAGGCATGTTTTCGTGATGGACACGTGTAGATAAATTTGTAACTACAACAAGGAAAAAAATAAATATTATATCAATCTTAATTTTCATTGCATTTCAGAAGTGTTGCACTTCATTTCTGGGTCAAAACATGTATGTAAGAGGAAATGGATACACTTGGAAGCTTTTTCACGCGCGTGTTAACACATGAGAGACAATTTGTGTAACACATGAGAGACAATTTGTGTGGCTTTTTGTTTGATTTCTGGCTTATTTTAAATTTTCCTTTCCAAGGAGAGCATATTCTTTACTAGAGTAGGACTCCAATAGAAGGGAGAAAAGAACTTTGAAAGAGTAACCTCACCTGAAAGAGAATCCAATCATTTAAAGGAAGCATATCCAATCAGATACCTTAGCTGACCATTAGAAGAAATGTTTATAACTGAAGACAGTATTGTCTGTAATCTCCGATTTAAAAATGTAGTAAACCCTCTTCCTGCCGACACTCGATACAACTACAAAATCAATTATAATGACAATTTCAATGTCACGAAACCTTCGCTTAATGAACAATTATGCAAGAATCTTGCATTAATTTTCAAGCATTATATGTTTTGGGTATTTGTTAGAATTGCATCAGTGAGACAATTCTAACAAATATCCAAAACATAGTGTTCTATGAGGAAATAAGAAAAAACAAGGCTTTTCTTAATTATCATTCTCTACATTAAGGATTCCTTATGACAGCATATTCCTTTAATGGCAACCCCTTTGGGAATAAATGCTGCCGTTGTAACGAGGGTTCACTGTAACAATGTGGATACTGGTATGGTTTGAAGAAAGACCGTGTTACGCTTGTACACCACCAATCTGAAAGTTATTAAAGTGGATTTTGCCTGAAAAATTTTGTAAAGATGAAGAAATCAGAGGAAACCGAACTTGACTTAAGAGTGTTAATGTTTGCTTGGTGAGTAGTATTTGACTAGAATCAATATCCGATTTAAGATATCTAGTTTCCATTATCTCTGATCAGGAAATGAAGATAGAGATTCTTTTATGGTTTGCTGACACAAAAGCAACACTAGAAACGCGAGTCTTGCCTCCTGACTACATAATACTAGAAACAAATTAAAACATTATTATTATTATCATTATTATTATTATTGTCGTCGTTGTTGTTGCTGCTCTTATGAATGTCTTACGTTCATTGTAACAGTGTGATATTAAAGTCAGAAAACAGAGCATATTCTTTTCGAGAAAACGCCTAGTGTTAAGAAAAATATTTACTGCTTATTAATCTGAATGATCTCTAAGATTTGAATCACACAATCTAAAATCCTCATTGGTACTTTTGCTTTCCTCTTCAACAATGTTGATAATCCTAACAGATGCTGGTTTAATTAATCAGAGCTTGATTTTTGTTGCATATTATTTGGCACAAACACCAGCATTAAGTGCTTGGTGCTGTAATCAAGTATGACTTTGATCATCATCAAATCACAATAAAAACCTATAAACAGCAAAGTTTTATCATATGTGACGCAAGGTCAGAAAATGTAACTTCCGACATGTGCATCCCGCGAAGATTCAGATCAGCCTTAGCGCTTGCGCAGTCTGATCTGAATCTTCACTGGGCGTATTTTGATAGGCAAGGATGCAGAGTTACTTCTTGCGGACAACGAAGTCTCTGATCAGACAGCGCGGACGCACAGGCTGATTTGAGTCTTCTTTGAGAGCACATATCAAAAGGTACTTTCCGCACGTTGCGTATCATATATTTCACAATGGGTTGGCACATAGGTACAGAGTGCCCCCATATTTGATTAACATACATGCATGTTTCATGTGTGATTCATAGACGTGCTACGTATGTATAGTATGCAAAAAATAATAAAAAAATATATACGTGAAAAAAAGTTGCTTACTATGAAAATAAATACTCTAGCGCAAAAGCTGTGGAAGTTTGTTTTAAAATTAAGGAAACATTTAACTTGAAGTTCATTATCCTTGTTTCTGAATCGCATATGTTTCAAATCCGAAATATGCTGTTCATCACTGCATTTATTGATATACTTCTTTCAAGCAAAATAACAAAATATGTCTTGAAAATGTTGTTTAACTATTGCAGATGTCTACAAAGATCGCTAACGCATCATGAAAACATGCCTATATAATTTTGACCCCCTTAAACCCTACTTTTATATAGTAAAAGTGGGGTTTACAGGGGTATACATTATTTTTCCTATTTCCGCTCAAAAACATAGATTGTTGGTACTCGTTAGAACCGCCTCGCCAAGGCGGTTCTAACGAGTACCCACAATCTATGTTTTTGAGCAGAAATATGAAAAATATCGGATTTTTTTTATCTGAAAATTTTCAGTTTTTGGAGGTGAATTTTTCTATATATTTGAATAGGCGTGTTTTCGTAATGGGGCAATAGAAAAGCACACAGTTCCAATCTGTTCGTTAGCATCTTACGGGGAATGCATACACTTTCAGGAGGCAACTCTGTCAGAATTGTTTCATCTGCCACCTGAAAAGGGTCCATTTTACTGAAATCCATATTTGCAATAATGGATGTGCCAAAATTCCGAGATGCAAGAGTCCATGTCAGAAACTGGGGATTGAAAGGATTAATGCTTTTTTAAAGAATCGAATGCTGGTCTCCATACATATAGTTTACAGACCGTTATAGCTTGGATATAATCTTACAATCATTAATATGAGGTATTTTGCGGCAATGTAGCAAACGACATGTATACCCAGCGAAAACTTCAAACAACCTGCGAAGCTGCGCATAACTAATCAGCATGTGCCAAACATTACCTAGGTCTGAAACTGTGGTCAGCTATCGGATAAGACCTGTCCATCAGCTGTGAAGTCACCCCAATCAGTCAGTCATAGATCAAAAACAAATATGGTCGACTCTCGTTATCTCGAAGGGACTCTGCAATATTTCGAGATATCCATACCTCTACATATCAAATTTGCAGAATTGAGAAAAACATAAATCGAACAACTACATTTCACAAATGAATATGTAATTTGCCTCCTGAACTTAGAGATATATTGAAAGTATTGGGGAAAAGAGAAATTGCTCAATTGAAGCAATTTCTCCTCTTTTCCACAATATTTTGTTACCTCTTGTTTGATTTCCGTGTCAAAACAGGGACCAGATTTTCACTTCGGGACAAGCGGTTATTCGAGATATGCGAAGTCGAGATAACGAAAAGTTGACTGTATTTTTATTCAACCAAATCTAGACAGCAAATGATCAGTCACTGATAACATCGCTTATATAAACGGAAGTTCCTAAAGCTCTGCAATACAAGTTATCACAAGCAAACGAGTTTTCATATCTTCTCAAATCAAAACGGCAGATTTAAATAGCTTATCCTGTATATTGGGAGACATTAACCCATTTTTGCTGAATGAAATCTTCTACCTCAAGTCTTTGGACAAGTCCATTACCTATATAGGGGATGTTTGGGTAGTTTTTATTATCATGTAGAAATTTCTGAATTTAATGCAAACAGGGTAGACCCTGATCAGACACCGCGTTCTGCGGCGTCTGATCTGGGTCCACTGTTTGTCTATGTCTCATTTATGGGAAGCTAGGCTTAAATGAGTTAACTCCTTACTATTTTTGGACTAAAACTTGAACCAAAACAGAAATGAAGATACCTAGGAAATCCCAGAAGCACGAAGCCCAGCCCTTCTGAGACCCCAAAAGAAGGAAAGATGAGAAAAAAATAAGGACAAAACAAACTCAACATATGAAACCACAGACGCATAAACAAACAGGAACTGCAGCGGAGGAACCGCCTCGGGCCTGTAAGCAGGAATACCACTTGGGTAGATGAGGGTCGGGGGCTTAAACCAGTTTTACTCGCGCGCAAAATTTCACCCTTAATTCTGATGCAGCTCCAAATGACAAATATATGATCGGTCTGCATAGGGATCCTCTATCTTATGTTTAAAACATCACAGTGAAATACATATCAAAATTACTGGGATGAAACAAAGCAAAATGCTCAGTGGCGATCTGAAGCCAGGACGCAAAAAAAAAAAAAAAAAAGAATATATAAACAGAATTACGATGAGCCCGACCACAATCACCATTTTGCTCCTTGTTAAGGTCTGCAAAACGGTCGGATGAGTGCCAAACAGTGTAGACCTGATCAGGGTCACACTGTTTGCTCAGCCTGTCTGATCGATTTATCTGAGCAGGATTCCAAAGTATTTAAGTATAAACGGTACGTCGAGCTGTCCCATGATAAAAATGTTTATCGATTCTGTTCAAATTTCCTTACCGAGACATAGATGCATTAAAGGTTCCATATTCCTCAAAACAAGACAATTTATTATCCAAAAAACTTTTTTTTATTTTTAGGAATATGGAGCCTTTAAGATCAGAGTATGCTCTTCTTTACTTATTTTAACACATTTTACCGTTCATGTCTTACTGCAAGAACCCGCCTCAGCTGTTTTGATTACTTCTACCATAATAAATGATGGGTAATTATTTCCAACAGCGAAAAACTTATCTAGGTCAGTTAACAACAGAAATTGTGTAAGTTTACATTCATCAATTATAAGACAAATATATTGACAGCTTAGGTAAGATGAATCAACCAGCACCTGTACACCTAGATCAAGGACTGCTATAAGTATACCTAAGTGAAGAAAATCTATTCTCGTTTCTTTTCGGATCAAGTTCTGTTTAACAATCTCTTGCAAGAAGTTAAGAGCGACTTTTACATTCATATGTTACATATACTTCAGGGCCCACTTGTTCAAAACTAACGATGTCGTTTGTTAAGGTATCATTAAAACTTTAATCATTAAATATGGCATATACGCTAATATTTTGCTGAAACAATGTGCATTTGAAAAAACAAATCTTTTTTTTTTTTTTTTTTTTTTTAGCAAAATTACCTCTGAAACAGATGTTGTACTTACTAGAACAGTTAACATTTTGACCACTAACGAGCTCGTTAAGCTAACGATACTTTGATCAACAGGACCCAAAACATTAAGAACATTACGAAACTTTTTTCATAATAATTTACATTCAAAATGAATTCAGGAAGCGCCACAGCCGCAGGTCGCAGTATATCTCCGAATCTGAGAGGAAGGGTGAAAAAATAGCCAGGAAATATAAGTACTGGTCTGGCCAAGCGACAAGTTCCCTCTTCGGATAGTGAGTAGACTGTCGTCTGGTGACTAAATATCTTTCATAAAATCATGTTTAATAGTCCATTAAAATAAAACCAAAATAATATTATGACTATAAAGGCTGATCACTAGTGACCAGTCTTTACAGTCATTACATTATTTTGGTTTTATTCTGGTGGATTATCAAACAGAATTATTGTTTTATATTAATGGATTATCAAACAGGATTAAAACAATTAAAAATAGTTATTGGAGACTGGAGTCAGTCTAGGTAGTGAGGTGCTACATGTATCAAAGTTATAACAAGTTATAAAGGCGCAAGTACAAAGGCCCCAAATGGCATGGAACAAAATAACTCAACAGTTAGATTCTCAAAGTAATACAAATACCAAACCATCACGAAAACATGCCTATATAACTTTGACCCCTTCAAACCCCATTGTTATACAATAAAACTGGGGCTAATAGGGGTATACAGTATTTTTCTTATTTTTGCTCAAAAACATAGATTGTGGGTACTCGTTAGAACCGCCTCGCCGAGGCGGTTCTAACGAGTACCCACAATCTGTGTTTTGAGCAGAAATATGAAAAAATATCAGAATTTTTTATCTGTAAATTTTCAGTTTTTGGAGGTGAAATTTTCCATATATTTGAATAGGCGTGTTTTCGTAATGAATATCAGAACCACCACCTAAGAATTGTCAGCGATTTAACTCATTCATGCCTAATTTTCCCATAAAAGGGACATTAGAAACAGTGTAGACCCAGAGCAGACGCCACAGAACGCGGAATATGATCAGGATCTGGACTGTTAGTATTTAAATCAGGATTTTCTATAAAATGGTAATAACAATAAAATCTCACCAGATATCTCCTCCATTGGAAATGGACGGGTCAAAAGAGTTAAAGTAGGATAGTCCATTCGGCAAAAAAAGGGTTTAAAATCAAGTTTGATGTCACCATGTTCTACGAATGTAGAGCAGGCATTCACGTCAGTAAGATTTTAACGATTGGAATAAATTTTTAAGGGGCCTTGAAACATCTACACCTGTGTCCAGGTTTATAATCGTTTCTCAAGTTAAGGCAGACCTTAATTTTGAGGATTCAGATTTGCAAAGTATATTAAGTGCTTTCATAAAAAAACGGACTGTCAACGATGAGATCAATAAGTCAAATTAGAAATCATCTGCTAAACTTACATAAAACTGTTTTCTTTCTTTTTTTTTTTTTTTTTTTTTTTTTTTTTTTTTTTTTTTTTTAATTGACTTTAAATATCTTATTTTGTACCTTAAATTTTCGGACCTTAAGTTAAGGTAGAAGTTTACTCTGATGAATAATTGTAAACCAGGGCCCTGATAGATCTTGAGACTTTTGTGTTTCACTGTGATGTATCACGGATGAATTAGAAGACCTCTATGCTGTCCGAATATATATTTCTAATTTTGAGGTGCGTCGTAATTAAGGGTGCAGTTTTGCGTTAGTAAAATTGTTTTAAGCACCAAAGAAGTTGTTTTTCTTTCTATTGACCGTTCCAAGGTGGTTCCTCTGTTGCAGTAATTCTTTGTTCGTGCGTCGGCATTTCCATGTGTTGCGTTTGTTTTCACAATGTTTGCTCCTCATCTCTCCTTCGTATGGTGCCTCGAGAAGGTTATGCTTCGTGACTGTGGAATTTTCTGGATATGTTTTCTTATTTTTTTTCCTGTTTACATTTTCGCACGCAAACCATGTCCTTTGACCACTCAGGGAAACCTGATATAGGGATATCAGAGGTTTATACATTTCGGAGGTAAACAAATGATTTCATGCAGCAACAGGGTATGTAATTATCCATTTTTGCTTGCTTATATCTAATATCCATTTTTGCTTGTGCACATCTAATCATTTGATAAAAGAGCTGAGGTGCTCGTTCTAGAGACATAATAATGAATATGTTAAAGCAAAAGTTTCTTTCTCAGCTACTTTGCGGAGGTTAAAACGGCATTTGAACCACGATCATGATCTATTTTTTTCATCTCTTGTTTTGCCTTTTCGACGCCTACTAGCCCGATAATGGTAAATAACATGTTGTTTCATTATTGCTCAAAGATGAACTTATCTTTTCTTCACTGTCTTTATAGTTGTTGCAGTTTATCAACAAAAAAAAACGCCTCCTGTTGAAATTTAAAGCAAGTACTAGCAAATGTTTGATAACGTAATATTCGGAGGTACTTTGACACATGGTGCAGCGTATCTCAGAGGGACTGTTGCTGAATTTCGGAGGCACCGAAAATTATCTCAGTGAGCTCTGTCTAAAAAAACAACAACAATATACATTAAAACCTGCTGGCACAATATGGTGCTAAGCCTGTGTGCAAATATAAATATCTCTTTTTGTAGCAAATTTAATTGGGTATGATGGGTTGGAAGGGGAGGTAATGTAATAAAAGAACCGATGCCATTACGTATAAGAATCTATATGCAATGTAACAGCTTTTCGCTTCAAAAATGAAGTTCTCTATGTGAAACGTTGTGATATTTTCCTATCTAAGTTTCTGTTGAAATATTGATTTTGGAAACTCGTAAGAACCGCGATGGCGAGGTGGTGCCAACGAGTGCCATCAACCTATGCTCCAGGGCCCAGTTGTTCAAAGCGTCGTTAGCTTAACGATCTCGTTAAGGGTCATTTCGTTAACTGTTTTAGCGGATTCAATAAACAATATTCTGATATTTTTTGCTGAAAAATTGTGAGTAGCTTTTGCATTGCAAAAGCTACTCACATTTTTTCAGCAAAAAATTTCAGCATATTTGCATATCACACGATGGAAATTTTAACGAATCGTTAACTAACGACAACGTTAGCTTTGAAAAACTGGGCCCTGATCAGAAATAATAATTGTAACGTAACCATTGTAAATCATACTCTAAAAATTATGTATAGCAATATCCCAACTCGGGACAATATTCACCAATATCAATGCAATAGCAACGGGTGCTTATTTGTCTCTTAGGCTGACATTGGTATTATAAGAATCTATCTATTTTCTTATACTGAGTCGGTCAAATTCTAAAAAAAAAGAGATAACAGAAAAGGCCAGGGAATGCCACAACCACAAACCGCAGCCCTTCCCAAACACCAAGAGGAAGAGGAAACAGACAAACCAAACAAGCGTAATTCGAACAAATGTACGAAAAGCACTAAGATTAGCTCTCTCTCTCTTCCCAAAGCGAGGTAATCGCAATGCTAAAAGGACTGAAAAAAAAACACTAGCACAAAATAACGCAAGGCAAGACATAAAACAAATCGCCCAAAATACTAACACCGGGACCATCGCCTTAGAATGGTCAGCAGAATAAACCACCGGGGGCTTTTAAGCGCTTTTATGACCAGCCAACTTCACCCTTAGTCCCGATGTAACTCATAATACAGAATAACATAAAAAGTCGGCTCGCAAAAAGGCTCCCAACTCAGTCAATACATCAACGCGTAAACATAAAAATCAAATTCATGACTATAATAAACAAAGACGAGTACTCATGGCTAATTCTACGGTGTGACAGAGTAAAAGAAAACCAGTAGTTGAACCACGCCGGGCCAAACCAAAGACAAATAGTCAAGCACCAACCCACTAGTTAAAGTTTTACGAAGAGGACGTCATTGAGTCTGAGGTCCGAACCGCCGTCGTGCAATTAAAGAGTGAAGCATAGCCATCAACAATGATTGGGTTGATAACTAGGCATGCAGTCTGCCGCATGATATCCAGGCTATAGCCAACTCTTTTATAACGGTTAATTATTTTCTTTTATAAAGGTTATTAATTTTCTGGATTGCTCCGAAAGTTAGATTTTCCCACATTTTTTCTAAATCTGTACACTAAGTCACCGTAAAATTCAGGTTCCGATATACCTTGTTGCATAAGTGTTTTAAGACTGACATTATATTTTTCTACCAAGACACTGTATCTGCGATACAATTTCGAAAACGCCTTACGAAGTTTAAATAACGATAGCCCTGCCTAATATGTTTGACAGTAAGGGCTTTATTACGGCAGTTAAAGTCGCTAAGATATGAAGAAGCTCTGGCGAATCTAATGAGATGTGCATACCCCATGTGAGGTACGCCGGGGGACATCGCCATCCAGAAAAGAGAAATTGACTATATCAAATTTAAAATCGTCTCTTTTATCATAAATTTTGGTGGAAACTGTACCATTAGATATACATAGACTCAAATCCAAAAAAGGTGCCTCGGTATCGGATAAAATGGCTTTATTTAACTGGAGTTCGGTAGGGTGTATGCGGTCGACCATTTGGTCAAAGTGAATAATGTCAGTACGCTCGTATTTAATAAATCATCAACGTATCTTAAATTGAAAGCCTCAATAATGTCAGCCTGATTTTCCCGTGAACGAGACTTCATAAAATATTTTTCATATTTCATAACTAAAAGGAAACACATCTGCAACAAGAAGAGCACAATTAGTTCCCATCGGAATACCAATAGTTTGCCTATAAAGTTTAGTTACAAATCTTATAAAAATGTTATCCAAAAGATAAAACAAGGCCATCGCAGACTTTTTGACAAGACTATAAATTGTAATTCTTGTATACATCAGAAGTGCAAAAACGCATTCTTCGTTGCAAGCCAAATATTGGGTATTCTCCCGAATAAACATTCGGTTAATTAAATCAATAAACTTATCATTTATAAGATGATGAGGTTACGTAGAATACAGAGTAGAAAATCAGATGTAGACAAATTAGAAGCCTTAAAGTTTTAGATTTAAATTTATAGAAAACTTCACTGGAATTTTCATTGACCAAAATTAATTCCGTCCTTTTTGTAAACAGTATCATAGTATCTAATTCAATGTTCTTAACAGCAGTAAGACATGGAGTTAGCAGTTTGGACAAAATAATAGTCATATAGGAACTATAATTAATTCCGTCCTTTTTGTAAACAGTATCATAGTATCTACTTCAATGTTTTTAACAGCAGTAAGACATGGAGTTAGCAGTTTGGACAAAATAATAGTCATATAGGAACTATAATTTGCAATGAAACGTGCTTTATGAGGTCGATAATGAAGTGTCGAGAACCAATATAAAGTAAGAAGTTTGTCTTGTCCAAATCGACATTTTCTGAGCATTCTCACCACCTCTAAACGGTCACACCCTCCCCATTTCAAAACCTACGGGTCTAGGGGTTTTAAGCCTAAATGTAAATGAAAAATTCGTGGAGTGTCAGACCGACCAAAAGATGAAACGAGACATGTACCCCTTTCGGTCAAATTATTTTAAAATAATGTAAATTTGACCATAAAATCACTATACAGTCCTTAATTTTGCCTCACCCCAAGCTGTTTTTATCTCTGTCCCCTTTAAGCTAAAGCTAACAATTCACACATACGCCCCTTCCATTTCAAAAGTCTGCGTATAGGCCTGGAAACTAATCTAAGACACAAAAAGTTGTTATGTACAAATGTGAAAAAACGCAGATGTATTTTAATCAAATGATTATGTCTAAAATGATGCAAACTTTTCAGAAAGAAAACTGATAATTTTCATACTTTTTTATCGAGGAGATTCTAACGAGTACTAAGTTCTAGAGCAGAGATAAGGTCAGAGTGGTTCTAACAAGTACTTTCAATATATGTTTTAGAGCAGAAATAAGAAAAAACGATTTATACCCCTGCAAACCCCAATTTTTCTAGGTTGAGTCGTGTTTATAGGGAGTCGGGAGAGGGGAGAAGGGCTTTGCGTAGGCTGGTTATCTTGATGTTTTATCCTGATAATCCATGACCCACGAGTTCATTTATTCGTTGCAAGTCAGCAAATAAAAGCTTTGTTTGCTTGCTACATGCAACCCCTGATGACTTAGGTACTCGTCTTCAAAACTTTTAACCAGACAAGATCACGTTCCAGAAAACTGTAGCCGTTTTAACGAGAAAACAAAGTTTCATTTCCTCCGATATCTCGTTAATGAATATAAATATGTCCTCCGACATCCCAGCATCATCCCTGCATCATACCGCCGACATCCTGTCACCAATAAATATGATTAAAAAATCCTAAAGAATTGTTAAAATCTGCCACTTTAATAATTATATAACATCTGGTTCTTCTTGCATAATTTGTAGATTTTGTAGTTCTAGATTATACAGACATACATACTCATTGGAAATACTTTACATGTTGAAACTTATAAACAATTTTAAATGGAACTTTGGTGAAAAACAATGAAGTTTCTTTTTCAAACGTCATTTTGAATAAACGGGAGGATAATTAATACTAAAATGTCATTTTCATATATCAAATTATACAATTGTGAAAATATATGTTACGTTGCTTATCCACCAGAAGTTGCGTGTATCAAATCCTCTAAAGCGCCATGACATTGTGGAAATGTCTATATTACGCCCATCAAATTTGATCAAATTTATACAGGCTCTTATAGGAAGCATACTCGTCGCTTTAAAAAGAATGACTACGTTACCAGGGGTACGTAACTATGTCTTAATTACTTTTGATACATCTCTGGATAATGTTTATTCTAAAAGGAACGAATTGGGGCTCCCTCTTCTTTTAGAATAACTTCTTTTCAGAAGCGGTTTTATTTATAGGAATGCACAAAAGGAGGTCACTGAACTTACCACGCTTTTAAAACTGCCGGAAAATCTACCACGTGTTTCAAGTCCCCGTTTGAGCAAAATGGCGTAAATTATTCAGTTGTAACCAATCACCTTTACAAATCAGTGCCCAACTGTTCAAAGCATCGTTGGCTTAACGAGTTCGTTAATGACAAACTCGTTAACTGTTGTAGCTAAGGTATTTGCAAATAAATTGGTATTTTTGCTGCAAAAATGTGAAATGCAAAAGCTACTTAGATTTTTTTCAGCAAAAATATCAATGTATTTGCCATATTTCAAAATAGAAATTTTCACGTCAAGTTAGCTAACAACTTCGTTAAGTTTTGAACAACTGGGCGCAAGTTGTCATTTCATTTTTTTTTTGTTTTGATCCAGTTCAAAAACGAGAGACTAACTGAAATTTTACAGGCTGTCAGATGCCACATTTTATGATTGTATTAATACCATGTATCAATTTATTCAACCTTTCTTGAAAAAAAAAAATGTCTTATTTTGAGGAATATGGAGCCTTTAAACTACCCTCTCACTCTGCCGATTTATTAACGTTGAAAGTCTCAAAATTCTGAACTGGTAGAGTCCTAGGGATTGAAATGGTTAAATGCAATCAGTGTCACTAGTTGTTGCCTTTGCCGTTCAGTATATAAAATGTATGTAAGCTCTCATAAATTGACCCACAGCGTTAGAAAAGGTACCTTACAACATATGCGACCAGTGAAAATTCCGATTAGACTGCGCATTCGCACAATCCAATCAGATTCTTCACTGGACGCATTTTGGATAGCCAATAAAGTAAAATTTCTTCGTGCGGACAACCAAGACTCTGGTCAGACTTCGCGAAAGTGCAGGCTGATTTGAGTCCTTATTGGACGAACAGTAGGAAGGTATGTTTTCGCACATTGCGTTTCAATTACTTTATTGGTGCTGACGTTTCTACTGATATCCTTTCTACTCCAGTAATCGTAGATAAATCATAAGATAACAGGTGTGTGTCTATATACTGCGAGAAGATTATAGTGAGGTTTGTCTATTCAATCTAAGAACTTCCAGGGAGTGTAACATATTATATATGTTTGTTTGTTTTGTATTTGCTTTTTTTTGGAATAACATGGATATGAGCCATGCTCTCAGCTGTAAACACCTGTATAACAGGCAAAGATGCCTGTTCGCGATGCCTATGTGTCTGTCCTTATGCATTAAAAACCCAGTCAGCATTCTACGTAAATCTATAACGGGCCGTCATCGGCCCGTCAGGGTAGCTGACGGGCCGATGACGGCCCGATGTAGATTTACGTAGAATGCTAGCTGGGTTAATGAACGGGGGCACAGCGTTTTCTACTAGCTTGCATACACGCCAAACGAAGACTTATATTTGCACAGCCTGATCAGACTCTTCGCAGGGCCCTGTGGGTACACGTAGCCAAGGATCCAAAGCGTCTTTAGGCGGAAGCGAATATCCTGATCAGCCTATACAAATGCGCATTACTCATTTTCGTTTTGAGATAGGCAGCTATTGGTGGTTGTTGAGAGGTGAATGAGGCTGAATTTCCGTTCGTCTCAGTTATATTTATTTTGGAATATAGATTTGACCCAGTGTCTGTCTTTGAAATGTTTCGTTAAATTATTAGGTACATTTGACGCCAAAATCACAAGATTTAAATTAAGTTCCATTATATTTGTTTAGTAATAGTCCTTCACGCGATAGGTTATGACTACTACATAAATGAAAATAAGGCTTTATTTGTATCTTCTCAACTTCATGTCATATGCGACATATTGCAACAAAAGTTGTTTTTTAAAGGTCAAGCACTGTATAAGACGAATATGTTTTATCATTATCATTATTATTATTATTATTATTATTATTATTATTTGTTTACCATAAATGGGCATGACAGTCAATGGAGCTTGACCGTTTGAACAAACTCTCAATCCTGTTTCAACAGTAGGCTCGGCATGAAATTTTGTGGAAACTGGGCAAGTGGTTTCTGAAGAGAAGTTGTTTAACAATATCCTGATTCTATACATGTATACAGCACAGAGGCAGGGGAAGATAACCCTCGCAGAATAAACTTTTGATTGACCTTTTGCTACTTCAATCATATATTGTAAGCTTTAGACACTTCAGCTATGTTTTGTCTTTGTGTGTGTGTGTGTGTGCGTGTTTTCATTGCTGTCAAGGATCATCTTTTCATAATCTTTTTTATCTTTGCCAGAACGCAGGGACTTGCCAAGCTCTCACCTTTATTGAATAAGTAAACAAATGATGGGAGAAAAGGTTTTTTCAATTGCATGTTGTCACTCCAACCTATGCTGCACGTCCTATGCCTCTTGTTGAAGGTCAGACAAGCCCAACTTTCCCTGCCGGTGTGCAATAAGGTCTTCTTCCCCTGCTGATGTGCCCCTATCTTTTGTGCCTGCTGGTGCTTAATAGGGTGTTCTTTCCTTGCTGGTGCTTTACAAACTTCCTACCTATAAGTTTGCCATGGAAACAAAACAAAATGGCCAGTGGTCATAAAACACGTGAACTGGGTAGACAAACATCAAAGGATCATAGCTGCCAAATATGGTTCACATCATTTCACGTGTTACGGAGAAAATGCAATTTAACTATCTGCCCATTATGTCTATGGGAGCTCTCTGTTGCCTTGGCAACCCAACCATGAAGCAGATTTTAATTACTGATAAACTTCCCTAATTATGGACAAACCGCTTCAATGGCTTTGGAGGAGTTGTCGTTTGAGGTATTAACGGACGAACAGACGAAAAGACAGATAGACGAACAGACGGTCGGACGAATGACAAAGAGTGATCACTATAGCTCATCCTGAGCATAGCTCAGTTGAGCTAACAAGCCAAGTAAAGACAATGTGTGCCAATAAATCACTCTATTACGTCCTTTACAATGCACAACAATAAAGTTGTTGTTGTTATTTAAGTATCCATATTCCTCAAAAATAGACGGGGTTTTTTTTTTTTTTTTTTTTTTTTTTGTGTGTTTTTTTTTTTTTTTTTTTTTTTTGTTTTTGTTTTTTTCTCAAAAGGTTTAAAAATCATAAAATGTAGCACCTGACAACCTGTAAAATTTCAGTTAGTCTCTCGTCTTGAAATGAAATGATTTTGTATCGTATCTCTGAATTAATGTTGCCAACATTAATTCAGAGATACGATAAAATAATTTTATTTTTGGTCCAGTTAAAAAAATAGAGACTAACTGAATGTCTATATTTTGGAGAATAAGGAGGTTTCAAATGGTCGTTAACTGTTCCTATCACCCACATTTAGCACTTCTTTCTTATTGTAATACCCTATACCATCTTCTGGGCAAATTCAGCAGTCGACAAATTGATTGTTTTTTTCTCAATTTCCCCAGAATGAAGGCTTTGACATTTGAAACAAATTGTCTCCTAAAGAGACGATTTGCATGAAATGGCAAAACCTATATCTAAGAAAATGAGAAAACTATTTCAAAAATATCGCCTGCTGAAATCCTGTTCTGTGATATTGTAAATTGCAGTATGCGCTCTCTTATACCGTTACAGCTGTCCTCTGTATCGTATCAGCCTTATTTGTGCTAAAATGTTTTAGCTGTCGTGTGTATTTGCTCCATTTGTGCTATGCTGTTTTAGCTGTCATGTGAATCTGCTGCATTTGTGCTATGCCACTTTGCTTGTTGTCTGTGTCTGTATCTTGTCTGTATTTGTGCTAAAATGTATTAGCTGTCGTGTGTATTTGCTCCATTTGTGCTATGCTGTTTTAGCTGTCGTGTGAATCTGCTGCATTTGTGCTATGCCACTTTGCTTGTTGTCTGTATCTGCACCATTAGTGATATGCGGTATTAGCTGTTTTCTGTATCTGCTGCATTTATGCTGTGCTGCTTTGGTTGATGTCTGTATCTGCCCCACTGTGCTATGCTGCTTTAGTTGTTGTTTGTATATGTTGCATTTGTGCCAGGCTGCTGTGGTTGCTGTCTGTACATGCATCTGCCCTACTGTGCTATGCTACTTTAGCTGTTGTCTGTATCTATCCCACTGTGATATGCTGCTTTAGCTGTTGTCTGTATCTGCCCCACTGTGCTATGCTGCTTTAGTTTTTGTCTGTACCTGCTGCATTTGTTCCATGCTGCTGTGGTTGCTGTCTGTAATGTATCTGCCCCACTGTGCTATGCTGCTTTAGCTGTTGTCTGTATCTGCTGCATTTGTGCTATGCTGCTTTGGTTGTTGTCTGTATCTGCTGCATTTGTGCTATGCTGCTTTGATTGTTGTCTGTATCTGCTGCATTTGTGCCATACTGCTGTGGTTGCTAACTGTACATGTATCTGCCACACTATGTTAAGCTGCTTTACCTGTTGTCTGTATCTGCCCCACTGTGCTATGCTGCTTTAGTTGTTGTATGTATATGCCCCACTGTGCTATGCTGCTTTAGTTGTTGTCTGTATCTGCTGCATTTGCGCTACGCTGCTTTAGCTGTTGTCTGTATCTGCGCCACAGTGCTATGCTACTTTAGCTGTTGTCTGTATCTGCTGCATTTGTGCAAAGCTGCTTTGGTTGCTGTCTGTATTTGCTGCATTTGTGTTATGCTGCTTTAGCTGTTGTCTGTATCTGCCCCACTGTGCTTCGTGCTTTAGCTGATGTCTGTATCTGCTGCATTTGTGTTATGCTGCTTTAGCTGTTGTCTGTATCTGCCCCATTGTACTATGCTACTTTAGCTGATGTCTGTATCTGCTGTATTTGTGATATGCTGTTTTGGTTGTTGTCGGTATCTGCCCCACTGTATTATGCTACTTTAACTGTTGTCTGTAACTGCTGCATTTGTGCTAAGCTGTTTTGGTTGTTGTCTGTATTTGCCCCACTGTACTATGCTGCCTAAGCTGTTGTCTGTATCTGCAGCATTTGTGCTAAGCGGCTTTTGTTGTTGTGTGTAACTGCCCCATTATGATATGCTGCTTTATCTTTTGTCTGTATATGGACCATTTATGCTATGCGGTATTAGCTGTTATCTGTATCTGCTGCATTTATGGTATGCTGCTTAGGCTGTTGTCTGTATTTTCCCAACTTTGCTATGCAGCTTTAGCTGTTGTCTGTATCTGCTGCATTTTTGCTAAGCTGCTTTGGTTGTTGTCTGTATCTGCCCAACTTTGCTATGCTGCTTTAGCTGTTGTCTGTATCTGCTGCATTTGTGTTAATCTGCTTTGGTTGTTGTCTGTATTTTTCCCCACTGTACTATGCTGCTTTAGCTGTTGTTTATATCTGCTGCATTTGTGCTAATCTGTTTTGGTTGCTGTCTGTATCTGCCCCACTGTACTATGCTACTTTAGTTGTTGTCTGTATCTGCTGCATTTGTTAAGCTGCTTTGGTTGTTGTCTGTATCTGGCCCACTGTACTATGCTACTTTAGCTGTTGTCTGTATCTGCTGCATTTGTGCTAAGCTGTTTTAGTTGCTGTCTGTATCTGCCCCACTGTTCTATGCTGCCTAAGCTGTTGTCTGTATCTGCAGCATTTGCGGTTTTTGTTGTTGTATGTAACGGCCCCATTGTGATATGCTGCTTTATCTTTTTTTATGTATCTGGGCCATTTATGCTATGCGGTATTAGCTGTTGTCTGTATCTGCTGCATTTATGCTATGCTGCTTAGGCTGTTGTCTGTATCTGCCCCACTTTGCTGTGCTGCTTTAGCTATTGTCTGTTTCTGCTGCATTTGTGCTAAGCTGCTTTGGTTGCTGTCTGTATCTGACCGTTTTATGCTATGCTACTTTCGCTGTTGTATATATATGCAGCATTATTGCTATACTGCTTCAGCTATTGTCCGTATCAACACCGTTGTGATATGCTGCTTCAGCTGTTGTCTGTATCTGCACTATTTGTGATATGCGGTATTAGCTGTTGTCTGTATCTGCTACATTTATGCTATGCTGCTTCAGCTGTTGTCTGTATCTGCACTATTTGTGCTATGCGGTATTAGCTGTTGTCTGTATCTGCTACATTTATGCTATGCTGCTTCAGCTGTTGTCTGTATCTGCACTATTTGTGCTATGCGGTATTAGCTGCTGTCTGTATCTGCTACATTTATGCTATGCTGCTTCAGCTGTTGTCTGTATCTGCACTATTTGTGCTATGCGGTATTAGCTGTTGTCTGTATCTGCTACATTTATGCTATGCTGCTTCAGCTGTTGTCTGTATCTGCACTATTTGTGCTATGCGGTGTTGACTGTTGTCTGTATCTGCTGCATTTATGCTATGCTGCTTTTTTTTGCTGTCTGTATCTGCCATTTGTGCTATGCTGTTTCTGCTGTTGTCTGTATCTGCTGCATTTGTGCTAAGTTGCTTTGTCTGTATCTGCCCCATTGTGATATGCTACTTTAGTGTTGTCTATCTGCAGCATTTGTGCTATGCTGCATTTGTTATTTTCTGTATCTGCACCATTGTGCTATGCTGCTTTAGCTGTTGTCTGTATCTGCTGCACTTGTGCTATGTTCATTTCTGTGCTATGTTGCTTTTGTTATTGTATGTATCAGCACAATGTGTGCTTTGTTTCCTTTCTGTGTTAATTTGGTTGTTGTCTGAACCTGCACTTTTTTAGTTATGCTACTTTAGCTGTTTCTGTATCTGCAACATTCGTGCTATGCTGCTTTGGTTGTTGTCTGTATCTACGCCATTTGTGCTATATTGCTTTTATTATTATCTGTATCTGCACCATTTATGCTACGCTGCATCAGTTGTCGAGTGTATCCTCTGGATTTGTGCTATGCGCTTTGGCTCCTGTCTGTATTTGCTCAATTTCGTCTATGTTGCTTTAGCTGTCGAGTGTATGTACTCCATACGTGCTATGCTGCTTAAGCTGTGGTGTGTATCTGCTGCATTTGTTTTATGCCAATTTGGCTGTTGTCTGTATCTGCTCTGTTTGCTGCCTTAGCTCGTGTCTCCTGCTATGCTGTCCGGTTTAGCTGTCTTGTGTATCTTCTGCATATGTGAAAACGCAGCTTTAGTTGCCATATGCGTCTACTCCATTAGTGTTATGATGCTTCAGCTGTCGTGTGTATCTGCTGCTTTTGTGCTGTGCTGCTTCAGCTGTCGTGTGTCTCTGCTCTAGTTGTTCTATCCTATTTTAGCTGTTGTCTGTGTCTGCCCCACATGTGGTAAGCTGCTTTAGCTGTCGTGTGTATCCGTTGCTTTAGCAATTGTCTATATCTGCGCTATGTGTACTATGCTGCTTTATCTGTCGTGTGTATCTTCTACTTTTGTGCTAGGCTACTTTTACTGTTGCTTGTTTCTGCTCTTTTTGTGCTAAGCTGTTTGAACTGTTGCTTGTTTCTATTCTATTTGTACTTTGCAGCTTCAGTTGCCGGATGTCTCTGCACCATATGTGTAATGCTGCTTGAGCTGTTGTGTGTATCTGTCCATTTGTTATATTATGCTTTAACTATTGTTTGTAACTGTCCCATTTATACTATGTTGTTTTAGCTGTCTTGTGTATCTACTCCATATGTGCTGTGCTGCTTAAGCGGTCGTGTATATTTGCTCCATTTGTGTTATAAAGATTCAGAAATAGTGTGTAATTGCACTATTTGTGCTATGCTGCTTTAGCTGTTTCAAGTATCAGATCCATTTGTGTTATGCTGCTTGAGGTTTTGTGTTTATTTGCTCCATTGTGTACAATACAGCGTTAGTTTTCTATATTTATGATATTTTGTGGTATGCTCCTTTCCAGTTGTACTTAGCTGTTTCAGCTACTTCAGCTGTCGTGTGTATTGGCTTCATATATTTTATGCTGCTTTATCTGTCGCGTATCTCTGCTCCATTTGTGCTGTTACTTTCGCTGTCATGTGTATTTGTTCCATTTGCGCTTTGCTGCTTAAGCTGTTGTCAGTATGTGCTCCATTTGTTCTCTCTATGCTACTTTGGCTGTTGTCAGTATCTGTTCCGTATGCGCTATGCTGCAACAGCTACCGTGTGTATATGCTCCATTTGTACAATACTGCTTTATCTGTCTGTGTACTTGCTCTCTTTGTGCTATACTGTTTTATCTGCCTGTGTATTTGCTCTATTTGTGCTGTGCTGCTTCAGCTGTCGTGTGTAATATTTGTGCTATGTAGCCCTAACTGTTGTGTGTATTTGCTCCATTTGTGCTATGCTTCTTTAGCTATCGTATGTATCTGCTCCATTTGTACTATGCTGCTTTAGTTGCATGTGTATTTGCGTCGTTGGTCCATGTGTGCTTCGCTGCTTTAGCTGCCGTGTGCCTCTGCTATGTTGCATTAGCAGTCGTGTGTGTATATACTGCATTTGTGTATGCTACTTGAGCTATAGTGTGTATTTGCTCCATATATGCTATCGCATTTAGTTGTTATCTGCAGCTGCTCAGTTTGAGCTTTACTGCTTTACCTGTCGTGTCTATCTTCTCCGTAAGTATTATAATGTTCTAGCTATCGTGCGTGTTTGCTTTATTTGTGCTCTGCTGCTTTAGCTGTGTTCAGTATCTGCTCCATTTGCTTTATGCTGCTTTAACTGTTGCCTGTTTCAACTCGATTGCGTTACGGTGTTTGAACTAATGCCTACTTCTTCTCGATTTTTTGTGTTCTGCTTCAATTATCGGGTGTCTCTGTTCCTGTTGCGCTATGCTGCTTTAGTTGTTGTGTGTATCTACCCCATAATCACAATGTTGCTTCAGCTGTTGTGCGTATCTGTTCCATTTGTGATATTATGCTTATGGTGCTGTCTGTATCCGTCTTATTTGTATCATGTTGTTTTCGCTGCTATGTGTACCAACTCTATATATACTATGCTGCTTGGGCTGTTGTGTGTATTTGCTCCATTTGCGACATAATGCTTATTCTGTTGTCTGCATCTGTCTCATTTTGTGATATGTTGCTTTAGCTGCCGTGTGTAGCTATTCTCTAAATGCTATACTGCTTTAACTGTTGTGCGTATCTACCCCATAATCACTATGCAGCTTGAGCTGTTGTGTGTATCTGTTCCCTTTGTGATATTATGCTTAAGCTGCTGTCTGTATCCGTCTTACTTGTATCATGTTGTTTTCACTAGTATTTTGTATCTACTCTATAAATACTGTAATGCTTGAGCTGTTGTGTGCAGCTGTTCCATTTGTGATATTATGCTTAAGCTGCTGTCTGTATCCGTCTTACTTGTATCATGTTGTTTTCACTGCTATTTGTATCTACTCTATAAATACTATACTGCTTGAGCTGTTGTGTGTATCTGTTCCATTTGTGATATTATGCTTAAGCTGCTGTCTGTATCCGTCTTACTTGTATCGTGTTGTTTTCACTGCTATTTGTATCTACTCTATAAATACTATACTGCTTGAGCTGTTGTGTGTATCTGTTCCATTTGTGATATTATGCTTACGCTGCTGTCTGTATCCGTCTTACTTGTATCATGTTGTTTTCACTGCTATTTGTATCTACTCTATAAATACTATACTGCTTGAGCTGTTGTATGTAGCTGCTCCATTTGTAATATAATGCTTATTCTGTTGTCTGCATCTGTCTCATTTGTGATGTGTTGCTTTAGCTGTCGTGTGTAGCAATACTATAAATGCTATGCTGCTTTAGCTGTCATGTACATCTGCTCCATTCATGTTATAATGTTTCAGTTGTCGTGTTTAGTTGCTCCATTAGTGATATGCTGCTTTAGCTGCCGTGTGTATTTGCGTATTGTTCTATTTGTGCTATGCTGATTTAGGTGTCGTGTGTATTTGCATATTTGCTCCATTTGTGCTAGGCGACTTTAGCTGCCGTGTGTATTTGCGTATTGTTATATTTGTGCTATGCTGATTTAGCTGCCGTGTGTATTTGTGTATTGTTATATTTGTGCTATACTGACTTAGCTTCCGAGTGGATTTGCTCCATTTGTGCTATGCTGCTTTAGCTGTCGTGTATATTTGCTTCATATGTATTATACTGCTTTAGTTGTTGTGTGTATCGGTTCCGTTTGTGTTGTGCTGCTTTAGCTATCGTACGTATTTTCATATTTGTTCCATGTGTGCTATACTGCTTAGCGGTCGAGCGTATTTTCTCTATTTGTGCTGTGTTGCTTTAGCTGTCGTGTGTATATGCTGCATAGGTGCTATGCTGCCTTATCTGTAGTGTGTATTTGCTCCATCTGTGCTATGTTGCTTCAGCTGTTGTCGGTATCTGCTGAATTGTTGCTATGCTTCTTTAGCTGTCGTGTGTATCTGCTCCATTCGTGCTATAATGCTTCAGCTATTGTGTGTATTTGTTTGTGCTATGCTGCTTTTGCTGATAACAGTATCTGCTCCATTTTTTATGCTGCTTTAGCTGTCGTGTGTCCCTGCTCCATTTCTGTTATGCTGCTTTAGCTGTCCTGAGAATTAGTTCCATTTGTGTTTGGCTGCTTTAGCTGTCGTGTGTTTCTGCGGCATTTGTGCCATGCTGCTTTAGCCGTGGTATGTATCTGCTCCATTTGTGCTATATTGCTTTAGCTAGCTGTCGTGTGTCTCTGCTGCATTTGTGCTATGCACTTCATTTGAGATAACTTTGAACATTGTACGAAAACACTTTGTGATAGGAAATGCATTGTTTCGTATGGCATCACGAAAACACGCCTATATAATTTTGACCCCCTTAAACCCCACTTTTATAAAGTAAAACTGGGGTTTACAGGGGTATACATCACTTTTCTTATTTCTGGTCAAAAACATAGATTGTGGGTACTCGTTAGAACCGCCTCATCGAGGCGGTTCTAACGAGTACCCACAATCTATGTTTTGAGCAGAAATATGAAAAATATCAGAATTTTTTTATCTGAAAATTTTCATTTGTTTGGTGGTGAAATGTTCAGTATATTTGAATAGGCATGTTTTCGTAATGGCAATAAAAAGACAATGAACCCAGGTAGTCTAATCAAGTGATGATTCTACAGACAGGCTATAAAACATCTCCTATGACTACTAGGTTGTGCAATCAGATGTTTGACTTCCCTGCTCAAACAGAGTATAAGCGTTCTTTTCTTGCCATGCTTACCCATTACTAAATATATTTTAGAACCTATATCTGTCACATCTCTGCAATAAGTCACTTCCGGAAGTAGCAGTTCTTTTATACACGTTGCAGATTTTATCGGATCTGCTAAACTTTTTAAAATTGACTTAATCTTTTAAATCGCAATTACAACTGCAGCAGACGACGTTTTATTTTTTAAATTTATTTATCCTTTATTATTATTATTTTCCATACAAAATAAATAAAGGCATTTCACGTGAATCGTCTGCCAAGCACGTGAAATGTTAATACTGATTTTCTACGAAAACAAAATAGAATGTCGTCTGCTACAAATTTTGATTAGCGATTTAAGTTAATGTGCGTTATTGAAATAATCGCACTTAAATGTCTTTTCAAACACTCATGTTTATAGATTTCAAGTTTTCATTAAATGCACAGCGTTATATTGAGTTCATCCCGTTTATTTCATTTTTAACGATGATATTCAAAAGCATAAAATGTCAAGTCACAGAGTGAAATCAGCATGCTTGTTCTAAATCACTCGTTACGAACAACGTTGTCGACCTACACAATTGTCGCGACTGATTCTTATCCTACATGTAATAAATGGCATGTGTGTTGTTTGGACGTTCGTGTCATTTGCGCTTTCAATTCAGTTAGATGAGACTATAATTGTGCGGCAACATGGGAAAAAGTACCTTCTAGTACGTGCACTCAATACAGACTCGAATCAGCCTTCTCACCCACGCAGTCTGATCAGGATTTTCGTTCTCCGCATAAGGAAACCGCATCCTTGGATGTCCAAAATGCGTTCAGTGAAAATTCTGATCAGACCACGGGAACGCACGGGCTGATCTGAATATTCAATGGCACACATGTCCGACGGTATGTTTTCTGACATTGCCGCGGTCAGGTCAGGGTTTACACAGTCGGTTTACTAATTCATTGGCTACTACAGTGAACCCTCATTACAACGACAGCATTTGTTCCCAAAAACGTTGCCATTATAATGAATTTGCTGTTGTAAAGAATCTTTAACGGACAGAATGATAGGTAAAAATGCCTTGTTTTGTTCTTATTTCCTCATAGAACATATGTTTTGGATATTTGTTAGAATCGCCTCTCTGAGGTGATTTTAACAAATATCCAAAACATATGTTGCTTAAAGATTTTATGCATTGTTTTTGCATAATTTCTCATTAACCGTCACCTCCTTAGCAAAGGTTTCGTGACATTCAAATTGTCATTATAACGTATTTTGTCGTTGTATCGAGTGTCGGTATAGAAAGAGTTGACTGTACATGTACATTGTATATACAGGATCGTTAATTTCTTTTTGGGGTGTTATGGACGTGCCGAATAATCTTAATATGTCGATTTTGCATATTGTCGCAGACACTTTTTCGCTTGATGAGAACCTTATAGTTCATGTCATATTTACCCTTAGTATTGGGATACCTTAGCTCCTCACTTACCCAAAAAATAAATGCCCCATTTTCTATCTGATGACGTGTCTAAGAATTGCTGGATGCGAACAGTGGCAAACAGGGTATACACAGATCAGACGCGCAGAACGCGGCATTTAATCTGGGTTTACACTGTTTCCTCAGGCCTGTCTGTCCCAGTACTTCGGGTAGTTACGGCTTTCATTATGATCCATTTGTTAGAAATACACGTTTTGTTCATTTAAGTAATTGTTGAATACCTAAACTTGTTTCACAGTGTCTCCGTATCGATGCCATAAAAGAGATGTTTGGTCCATATCAGAAAAGCACATTTCAACAGTTCGACCATCTGCTCGGGCTCATTTGGGTCTTTTGGTGCTCGTTCATATAGCCTTAAGTAGTCAGGTTTTCTATAAACGTGCTGCGGAGGCTGATCTGGGTCTTTAGGTATGCACCTTGAGAAAATGACACGTTCATGCCTATGCATGAACGTGTCATTTTCTCAAGGTTCATGTCTGTTTTGAGCGGCAGCATTGTTTAGAATTACAGGTTTAATTTGGACAAAGGTTCAGCAGTTTGATGCGCCATTAGGTCGATAATCCGATTCTGTCGTTTCTGGGTAATAGGACACAATTACCAAGACCGTTGTCATCCCTTTGGTTAGTTTAATCGTCATACACCTAACTCACTCACGGATTGTCGCCATATCGGAAGTTCCACCGGGTTGGAGAAAGTACTTGTTTGTGTAGCGTATTTTTGGAAAATGTGAAGTAACAAGTGTAAGTAAGTACGTTAATTGCCGAGCGGGTCTATCTAACGGACGCATAACAAGGCGGCGTATTTCGCCGAGCGAAGCTATCAGGCATCTATCTCTTGGTGACAGTTGAATATGTCTAACTACGTTCAGCTTACATTATATCAGCTGCCATACCTTTCGAACTTGATGGACAATACGTTTATATCAAAGTATTCAAGAATATGAATCACAAGTAACTGACCTCTGTGCAATCTAATATACACACCTGAACCAAAATATATAACTATACGATAAACACGCAGGGAACATGACAATATCAAAACAATGGCAAAAATGGGCATGCTAATTTTCAGCTAGTCTCCTTCTTGGGGCGTTTCTAGAGGTGCAGGGACGGCAATGATCAGTTAAAGCCGAGAGCTGACCAAAATAAACTAAATGCCATTTAAGCCACTGCAGAAAATTTTGATACTAATTTTCAGGTAGTCTCCTTCTTGGGGCGTTTCTGGAGGTGCAGGGAGGGCAATGATCAGTTAAAGCCGAGAGCTGACCAAAATAAACCAAAATAAAATAAATGCCATTTAAGCCACTGCAGAAAGTTTTGATACTAACAATTCACCTAATTTAACACAGACCAAGAACCACAGCTTACTATCCTAACGCGAAGTACGATGCTATATAAATAATACTGAATAACCGAGTTGCTTGATGAAACCTAAATATATACAGATTACAATGCATTTCATACTACGGTCGCAAACAACTAATTGAGTTCTTATCGTATGAAATATACATGTAAGACTAGTCATTAGCCTTATGTATCATTTGAAATATGCTTTCGTCATTGCATTACGTTCTAGTGTTACAAGCAGTAAGCTCAATCTGACAATTTTCAACTCCAAGTTCCAACTTAAATTTCTGACTGGCCGCCTCACAGAATTATATAAGGCTACTTGTTCTGATATACAAGCGTCAACTTAGGATATCCACTTGTAGCTGAAATCCGGTCACCTCTTTTAAGGAATCAATCCTTTAAGGCATCACCTTACACAGTTTCCTACGCTTTAACTACAACACTGTTTGACGGTCAGCCACAATATGTCCATCTCTAACGATATTCAGCTACTTGACAGCTAACAGTGTCTTATATCAGCCTATAGCCCATCTATGTGTTCAGCTACTGAGACGACCAACTTCCTGTCTCCTAGCTCAGCCTATATGCTCACCTGTATGTTCAGTGTCCGAGAATTTCAGTCCTGTGGACCACCATAAACAACCCGTACTCTTATACCAAGCTACTTGATACCCTCTCTATAAAGCAATGCTTATAAGAGAACCTGGGAATTAAATTCGTTCGTACATGTATCTCTGGCGCAAAGTTATTGATCAATAATGGCGTTTACTCTCTCGAAGCTTCTTCACAACTGGCCCAATTCAGTTGTTGTTGATTCAGTTTTGTACTTCAGTGTAGTGGGGTCCCAGGGTACGAAACCATAACAGGCACAAGCCTGACCCAATTCAAATAGCACGATCTGCTTTTATAATCTCGGATCGAATTGAATTAGCTGCATTCTGATTAGTCAAATCTCAATCACCAACTAAATGCTTGTAGCTTCATATCGTGTTACCAAACGTCTTTGCAACACAACTTGTGTTTTTCTATTTCCTATTAAAGTATGAATACCATATCAATTTCCTTACATAAATAACGGATTTGTACATCATTTTATACATCTTATTATCTGTGAATTACTAAATCATAGAACTGCATCTGAGATCAAAGATTCAGTCAAAGATTATCATCGAAGCCTGTCATCCATAACAAAATACGGGTACATTATGTGTATTGCACGACAGCCTTGGGGATATACGCTCGGACGTCTTTACCGCATTATTTGTCAATATTGCCATAAGTTTTTGTTAAACTTCCTCTAGTTGCAAAATCATTCTACAGCGCTGGGCGGCACTCCAGGCTAGAACACTACAGTTTTGTAATTTCTTTGTGTGAAATGAAATGATTTGTGAGAAATAGATTTAAAGTAAGCCACAACGTCAGAAAACGAACGTTTGGGCATGCGCGCTGAGCGAGGATTCAGATCAGCATGTGCACTGATCGCATTTTGAATAGCCAATGATGCAAAGTGTCTTCCTGCGGACAACGAAAAATGTATGAATGTTCAGGCTGATTTGAGTGTTTATTGGGTGCACATGTTCGAAGGTATATTTTCTAAAGTTGTGGCTCATATTTTGATTTTCCAAGAGGACCTGAAAGATTTTGAAATCGAGGAAGCCAAGCCATCTTTTAGCAACGCTACCGTATGGCAAGATACATTATGCGGGGTATCATGAGGCTAACTCTTTCGGCGCTACATTTCAGACTGCATTCGTCATCTGCTTTGGTGTTTAAACAAACTTTCGATTGGAAAGAAGTTTATAATTATGTAAAGCTGAAAGACCGAATGTCAAACAGCGTGGACCCCGATGAGATGGCGCATTATGAGCCGTCTCATCTAGATCTACGCTGTTTACAAAAGCCTATTATTATCGCCTGTGGCAGTGAAAGAGTTACACAGAAGAAAACAGATTTTGTTTAACTTTCTTTATTCATGGAAAATGCACAGAATAAAAATGAAAATATGCCGCACCATACCAATATCTGTTTAAAAGCTAACGCGAAATGTGAACACCAGGACCAGATTGCGCTTGCGTGCAATCTGTTTAGAGCGAACAGGGTTTGTTTTCTCTCTACGGTACAAATACATGTATTATTCCGGCCTTCGGACCGCAATTTAACAGATTTCGCATGTTCACAGTCTGATTAGAGCAAGCACCATTATGCTATGCCTTTAAAGAGATTTTGACATGACGCAGCTAAAATAATGTGTGTTTTGAGTATCCTGACAGACAAACCTCCCAGCTAGCATTCTACGTAAATCTACATCGGGCCGTCATCGGCCCGTCAGCTACCCTGACGGGCCGATGACGGCCCGATATAGATTTACGTAGAATGCTGACTGGGCTTAGCATACAGTGTAGAGCCAGGTCTGAATCTACATAGCCTTTATATCTATTAAACCCGAAAAAACAATCAGCTGAACGTGCAAAGAAAAGTAAGATTAAATCATGTATGCCGAATAGATTCTTCTTCCCTCGCTATTTGGACCGATTCATTTCCAACAGAAGGGGTGTCAGGATTAGTTTTTTTTTTATTATTAACATATTTTGAATAAATTCCTGATTTAATTCAAACAATGTAGACGCCTGATCAGAAGCCGCATTCTCGGCTCCTGATCTTGATCTACACTGTTTGCCAATGTCCATTCTATGGGATGTTATACATAAATCAGTTAAATATCCGGACAGATAAACTGAGCAAACAGTGTAGATCTCGATCTGAATCTACATTATTCGCTTTACCATCTATACTGTCCCAAAACGGAAACGCATCACTTATGAACCCCAAAGAAAAGTATGACGGATACTTTTTCCGTCGCAATCAAAAGTATCTATACGCGTTGGTCCACAATTGCTTGTATGTATTTGTTTTCATAAAAGGTCCATATTCCTCAAAAATAGACATTTTTTATCCAAAAAAAAAAAAAAAAGGTTTAATAAATCGATATATGGTATTAATACACATCTGACAGCCTGTAAAATTTCAATTAGACTCTCATTTTTGAACTGGATTTAAAATGAAATGATTTGTTATCGTATCTCTGAATTAATGTTGGCAACATTAATTCAAAGATACGATTAAAAATCATTTCATTTCAAGAAAGAGGGGCTAACTGAAATTTTAAAGGTTGTCCGGTGCCACATTTTATTATTGCCCTAATACCAAATATTCCCAGAAAATAGGATGTGGCACTTCATGCAAATTGTCTCTTTTGGAGACAATTTGCATGAAGTGTCAAAAAAAAGGTAAGAGAAAAGTCCAGGGAGTGCCACAATCACAAACCGCAGCTCTTCCCAGACCCCAAGAGGAACTGGAAACCGACAAATCCAAACAAGCACAAATCGAACAAACGTACGAAAAGCACTAAGATTAGCTCTCTCTTCCCAAAGCGAGGTAATCCCAATACTAAAAGGACTGAAAAACACAAGAACAAAATGACACATGGAAAGACATACAACAAATCGCCTCGTAGAATAAACCACAAAGCAACAAAGAGTAAGACTAACACCGGGACCACCGCCTTAGAACGGTCAGTAAGTAAACCACCGGGAGGTTTAAAGCCCTTTTACAGCTAGCTAACTTCACCCTGGGTCCCGATGCTACTCTTAATACTGAAACACATAAAAATTCGGTTCGCATAAAGGCTCCAAACTCAGTCAGTGCATCAAAGCGAAAACCCTTTTTTCTAGTAAAAATATGAAAATTATTTCAAAACGTCGTCTGCTGAAATTTTTACCCAGCCTGCAAAGTGTTAATTGCTGCCCAAGATTGGTATGAAATAACGTTGTACGAATACTCTTAATAAGTATGTACAAGTATGAATGATGCCATTTTCATTTTTGTAATTCATCTAGAAATTAAAAAGAAAACAAAAACCGTGAAACGTGAAAGGATAATACCCGCCATTATCGTGTTGCCGGCAGACAAATCGGTCAAACATACACAAAATTTGCAATTAACAACCAAAAGCCACTCACTCCGTATATACATGTGTACACAGAATTTGAATTAAATCCATCAAAAACTATTTAATTACTCACGGACGGATATTCTAACGAATGGGTACTTATATGGTCATCCAGAGTAATTTTGATACTTACGAGTATGTGATACTTTTATAGCCCCACAAGTCGATTTTTAGCCACACAATTCAAGATTTGTATGTTTTTTCGGAATAAATCCCATTTAGATACATTGAAACTGTCCGTCAAATAAAGCCACCTAAGTACTCATTTGTGTCTACAGACGGACTACTAGAGGGAAAAACATAATACCCCACCATAATCGTGTGGCGGGGTATAAAAATCTACGTAACTTATATCATGAACCAATTTAAAAATGGTTCACATAATCCTTTGTCAAGATCGATCTCCAACCTTTTTAATGTTTTATTTCCATAATGTATGTCTTTTCACACACGTAATATGCTACCCAGCTAGCATTCTACGTAAATCTACATCGGGCCGTCATCGGCCCGTCAGCTACCCTGACGGGCCGATGACGGCCCGATATAGATTTACGTAGAATGTTGACTGGGTATGCTATATGTGTTTGAGCATATGTCTCGGCAATTCTCACATATCCAGAGTGTTGTGCCATATAATTAACGCAAATAAAAAAATGAGCCGCAATGTAAGAAAACGTACAGCGAAGTTTCCGACCAGCCGTTGCGGTCTGGATAATGAAAGGAGTAAAGTTTCTTTACCCTGCGATTTCATGCAGTCTGATTAGAGTCTTCACTCTGATCAGACTGCATGAAATCGCAGGCTGATTTGAAACTTCGTGGTTGCACATGTCTGATGGTATGTTTTTCGGACGTTGCGGCTCAAGTAATAGCCCAGCCTAGGTATCCTGGTTGTCTAAATTGTTTTCCCGGAAAATATGAAAATAGAATATCGTCTTCTGACATTGTAAATTTCTAATGCTTTACTTGCTAAGGAAACAAATCAGTAGACGACAAACGGATTATATTTTTTTAACTTTTCCTAGATAATAGGATCTGACAATTCATGCAAACTACTATTGAGACAATATGCATTACTTGTAAAATTCTGTTTTCTAGGACAAAAAAGAAAAAAATAGTTCAAAACACCGACTGCTGAAAGTTCTACATATACATGTACCCAGCATACAAACTGTTAAGATATACATGTATAACCCACCTCATAACAAAACCAACAAAATGGCATGTGCGCCCAGCTAAGATTCAGATCAGCCTGGGCATTCGCACAGTCTGATCAGAGTCTTCGCTGTTTGCTCATTGAGAGCTAAGAACCTCAGAATTATTCATGCGGACAGTGAAGACTCTGATTAGACTGGGCGGATGTTCAAGCTGATCTGAGTCTTCGCTGGGCGCACATGCCATTTTACTGGTTTTGTCGTGTGCTAGCTCATATAAAAAACACAATGTGGATTGATGGTGGATACCACGTCTTGTGGACGTTCCCTTGTGTGATCCAGAAACATTCATTTGACATGAAACAGACCATCAGAACTGTTACTATAATAATAATAAAAATGTGTATGTTTCAGCTCTCCTTGGAAAACATGAAATGAACGTAAAGGAAAACATGACATGAAAATTAAGAAAAACATGAAATGAAAATAAACGTTGATGTAGATACTTGCAAAAATAATGACAGTAACGTGAAAACAATAAATAATGAAAACTGAAACGAAATTTACATCTAGATCATGAGCTCTGAAATGAAATTTACAACAAATACCCGTAGGATAGTGAATAAACAAAAAAGATACAACATTTAATTGATTATGTACAGTGATTCACAAAATACATATACAAAGTTATGTATTTACATTTATACACGATATTACGTCTTTCTTTATACTGGTGTACGTATATATGTCCACACAATGATGATTGCTCTTTATCCCAAAATATAAAACGTCTGACGCCAGTTGTTCTATCTAACATTGACATTACGAAAACACGTCTATTCAAATATATTGAAAATTTCACCACCCAAAACTGAAAGTTTTCAGGTAAAATTTCTGATATTTTGTCTTATTTCTGCTCAAAACATAGATTGTGGGTACTCGTTAGAACCGCCTCGCCGAGGCGGTTCTAACGTGTACCCACAGTCTATATTTTTGAGCAGAAATAAGAAAATAATGTATACCCCTGTAAACCCCAGTTTTACTATATAAAAGTGGGTTAGAGGGGGTCAGAATTGTATAGGTATGTTTTCGTGATGATTTAGAAATGGATTGTTAAATAATGCTTCGCATACTGGGTACAGATTCTGCAGACGTCATTTTGGCATATGAGCCAGCGCACGACAAAACCTACAATAAGATCTGTGTGACAGCAAAAACTCAGATCAGCCTGTACATCCACCCAGTATGGCAAGAGTTCTCGTTTATTCCTCTTTGGATAGCCCATAGGTTGTAAAAGGCACATCAGATCAACGTAGACTCTGATAAGACTGTGCGGACGAGCAGGCTGATCCGAGTCTTCGCTGGTCGCACACGTCTTATAGTAGGTTTTGTCGTGCGCTGGCTGAATATTATAGTTTTTGTTTTATTTTCAAGAATATGCAGCTCCGATTCGACGTTTCATAGAACTTGTCAGGAGACGATTCATATCAAATGAAAAACCCAGACATTCTGTGAAAAATAAAATAGAAACATTAATTATTCCTAAGCTGAGTTGACCCATTGAATACTAAACGTTATCCTCAACTGTCGCCAGTCAAATCTATAGCATTACAAATGAACCATGAGCACCACTAGCTTTAGGGGACTTGATATTCGTCAGATTTTCCGCACTATACCCGCATTTTTGTCACAGCAGATAACGTTTATGATCTACTGTTTGGCTTTCCAGCATACCAAGCTCTTCTAACAATTGGTCTGCTATAAAAAGTAAGATTGTTGCTCCTAGAAGGAGCAAACATTTTGCTTTCAGAATAAATCTCTTTTCAGAAAGAGGGCAAATTAGTTTTGGCATAGTCGCTTCCACTGAATATTTATCAATTTCCTTAAACGCTTCAAAATACTTGTGTACAATACTTTCTGGCAAACCATAACGAAAACATGCCTATATAATTTTGACCCCATTATATAGTAAAACTGGGGTTTACAGGGGTATACATTTCTTACCTCTGCTCAAAACATAGATTGTGGGTACTCGTTAGAACCGCCTCGTCGTGGCGGTTCTAACGAGTACCCACAATCTATGTTTTGAGTTGAAATATGAAAAATATCAGAGTTTTTATCTGAAAATTTCCAGTTGTTTTTTTAGGTGAAATTATCTATATATTTTAATAGGCGTGTTTTCGTAATGCAACAATCATCATTTGAGCCTCAACGTCAGAAAACTGACCTTCGGACATGTCCGCCTAGCGAAGATTCAGATCAGCCTCGCTATTCGCGCAGTCTGATCAGAATCTTCAATGTGCGCATCTAAAAATTTTCAGTTTTTGGAGGTGAAATTTTCTATATATTTGAATAAGCGTGTTTTCGTAATGAGCAGCTCATTTTTACATTACATTTCGCACAAACTGTTTAAATACAACTGTTATTTCAGAGTTTCCTATATCAAGTTAATATTCTCACTCCCCGTCGTTTACATGTTATTTCATCAGCAAAAGCAATCAAAGAATATGTGTGAAATAATACAACAAAATCGATATATTCATAGACTGGCCATTTGGTTTCTACAGATACAGAAACAAATCTCTGAAAATCTTCAAAGAGCGTAACCCACGACATTTCCAATTTATTTTCAGTATATACATTCTTTATGGTCGTAGAATGCACGTGCAAATAGAGTATATAGCCTTACATCACGAAAACATGCCTATATAATTTTGACCCCCTTGAACCCCACTTTTATATTGTAAAACTGGTGTTTACAGGGGTATACATTATTTTTCTTATTTCTGCTCAAAGCATAGATTGTGGGTACTCGTTAGAGCCGCCTCGCCGAGGCGGTTGTAACGAGTACCCACAATCTATGTTTTGAGTAGAAATATGAAAAATATCGGAGTTTTTTATCTGAAAAAAAAATCAGTTTTTTGGAGGTGAAATTTTCTATATATTTGAATAAGCGTGTTTTCGTCGTAATGATTGGATACACTTAGGCTTAACGTATGCATAAGTTGGTGTCTAACTGCATTTACAGTCGAATTTCAATGGCATGAACATCTTTGGATCATGGAAATTTGATCGAGCCATGGTTAGTTTGAGCCACTGAGGATTAGTCATGAAGCCAGGTCAGAAAGCAAATGACAATAATTTAGGAAAATCTTCTCCATCTTCTATACAATAATGTATATTGAGTGTAGTTATTAGAATCGCCTCGTTTCTGATGAGTACACACAACATACAATGTTGTGATCAAGAAAAAATTCTCCTAAATATTTGTTTTCTATAACTATCTATCAGAAGTTCGTAGGGTCTCTAAAACGACTTCGAATTAGCCATGGTAAGCGAGCCATCGGTATTGGAGCTATTGGCATTCGAATGTTCTTTGTTCAATGACCTTGATTTGTGATTTGACCCATTCAGGCCTAGTGGATTCTTCTACGTCATTATTTTGGAACAGTACAAATAGTGTCTAGTTTTACTTTTAATAGAATTTTTTGTATTTAATGCAAACTGTGTATACCCTGATCCGACGCCGCGTTCTGCGGCACCTAATCTGGATCCAAACCGTTTACCAATGGCCGTTTTATAGGACACTTGGCATAAAAAGGTTAATAACTAGACGTTATGGTTCAACAATCATTGTGAATGGTTTAAATTTGGTAACTTGTACATATTTCTCAGTGTTCCTGGTAATATCAGCATGTAGGATATAATATTCTATTTTGTTTCTCGACTGAAAATTATATTCTTGAATTTCACTTGAATCATCTTAACAAAGACGACTTTCTTCGAAACTGGAACATAAGTTTCAGTAGCATCATGTGTCGTTACTTCTGAACGCAACCGGTTGTCTGTGTAAATATAACTTCTTCCCCGATTTCTATCATCACTATTTCTTGACAGTTTCACTGATTACCATTGTTGTTGTTCAAGGATTTCACGATTACTCGTAGATAGCTTTGACCACTACCACATCAAACGATAACCATTAATGACCGTCCACAAAATTTAAATGATTTCCTTATTTCATACAGTGAGTGACAGCAAACCAACAATAATGATAATGAAGTTCATACATTTGAATTGCGCATGCGCTTCCTTATATACATGTACCACGTGTGTACATATATAACTCTGATAACACTTTTTAACCCTTAAAGCGCCAATCACAACAATTGTCGTCTGCTTTGTCATCTGCTTGTGATTTTAAAAGTCATTTTTGCAAACAGAGTGGACCCAGATCAGACTGCTCCTCTAGGAGCAGTCTGATCTGGGTCCACACTGTTTGCCGGTATTCAAAAATAGGTTTGAAAAGTTTGCAAGAATATTCAGCAGACGAGATAAACAGACGACATTTTCAGATGCAGTTTTTCTTGGCGCTTTAAGGGTTAATAAACGTTGTATTCCAGTTACCGTCAACAATGATAATGCCTGTCACGTCTCCAGTTTGTAGTGCCATTGAATTGTAAATGATTTGACGAAACAGCTAAGAAATACCTTGCATTACATTGCATGTGTCTCACAAAATATATAGATATGATCAACATAACAATTGTCCTCACAACTCATGTTTGTGTCACATTTAAGGCGCCCAAAGTTCCAAAAGGTTTCTTGTGTGTGGACAGTGAAGGATTATCCGTAGTCTATACAAGTCCTGCAGTCCATTTACAGAAGTACAGAACATGAGCCGGGCCAAAGCATTTCCTACAATATTGTCTGTGCGTACAGCGAAGATTAAGATCAGCCTGCGCTGTTGCGCAGGCTGATCAGAGTCTTTGCCGTTCGCCCGAAGACACTTTGGATCCTTGTTTGTCTATAAAATGTCCTGCCAGGACCATGATCAGATTGCACAGGTGTGCAGGCTGATGTAAGTCTTCGCCTGGCGCACATGCAATCTTGCAGGAAATGCTGTCACCCGGCTCATATTGTAAACTACCGTAAAGTATACAGACAACGAACGATTACAGTAGCAATGGTCAGACTACGCTTATTTCTATTGTTTGTGTTTTCTAATAGAGCCCTTTTCATGGTGGTCGTGATGTACTGGCTGGGAATAACAGTGTCTGGCAATATTCCACGTCTTGATCATTTGTTTGATCATTAGCTATCGCACAATAATTCCCTAATCGGTCATATATGATCTGAGACATTTTCAAATACATTAAGTTCTTTTGTCACTTTGTCTGCGACCTATCTCCATCCATAGAATCTTGATGACAGTGCATTGATGATACAGTGTATTGTTAAAAGAAAGGATATGATGACGGAATTGTAGTTCAAAGTGTTTGAATTGTTTACGCTTTCACCAGATGTATATTTACTGTCCGCTCCTGCAGGTGCGTCATTTCCTGATGGCTCTGAAAAAATAAAACAAATGGTATGAAGAATAAATTGGCCGGCGGCTGAAAAAAGCGACTTGAGAACTTATGCGAACAGCAAAGATCCAGACCAGACTGCGCATCCGCGCAGTCTGGTCAGGATCTTCGCTGTTCATCTACACAATATACGGACCTTGTAAAAGATATAGGACTACTAGCGAATATCTTGACTTGAGGCGTGGCTGCGGAAACTATTCTGGGGCTTCGCTATTCGTATATGCCCTAAGAGACTTTTTCAGCAGAGGGGGCGGGGTGTGGGGGGGGGGGGTGTAAGTTGGGGGCTAAATTGAACAATTCATTATGTACTTCAGGGAAATTTATACATTTCTGTGCAGGCAACTCTGAAAAAAATTTGTCTCCCTCTAAAACTGAATCTTTTTAACAGGAATGTATTTGCTATCTAGAGGAGCAAATTTTCTCAGACCAGATTCCTTTTCAGAAGGGCTTGACGCGCACAGGACAAAAAAGCAGGACGTCACAAAAATTGTTCCCCTTTAAACTCTATCAAAGGCATCCAATTCACTTACGCAGAACACTCAAAACGAAGTTAAACATAAATAATAAGTATTAGCTTTTTCAAAAAGCTAGCACGTATTTTTCTTCAGCAATTGCGTGTACGCTTTTACCGCACATAACGGCATATGTGTCAAGATTCATTGAACTAACCTAAATGCCTCCAGTTATTTTACGAGTTTTGATTCACTCCAAACTGTCAAATTTAACTCTGACACGTACACAAATAGTAGATGCCTGTATCTTTCTGTTAGATAGGGTAGTCCTGGGCTAGAAGTAGCTGTTTCAAAAATGTGTGCTCTCATTTCAATACCATTAAAGATATTTAAAAAAAAAACAAAGCTGTGAAAATACCAATAACTAGAGACCCACTGGCTACAATGTCCCCCCCCACCCCCACCCCACCCACCCAGTGAGTAAACGACTGAAGAACTATAAAACCTCTGTTTATTATTTTAGACTAAGTTGCCTTGGCAAAAAGTATACATGGTTGATGACTGTTGAACAAACATTTCAAAAATGTTTCTGCAAAAGTAAGTGCAACGATATTTGTTTCGTTCGTTTTGAAATTTTACGGCCCAACGACAAATGTTAGGTCATTTCGAGAACAGTCAGCTCCAAGGTACGTGATTTATTTGGCAGTACTAATCGTGAAAGACGAGGAGTTGCTGATGCTTGTACTACAGTCGAACCTCAATGGCTCGAACATCTTTGGGACCATGGGAATTCGTTCGAGACATGGGTAGTTCGAGCCACTGAGGATTAATCATGGCACCAGTTCAGGAAGCAAATAGCGATAATTTAGGGAAATCTTTTCGATTTTCTACACAATGATTGTATGTTGAGTGTACTCATTAGATTCGCTTCGATCAGGCGATTCTAATGAGTACACACAACATCCATGATAAAATAAGAAAAATCCCTAAATATTTGTTCTCTTGAGCTATTGGGAGGACTTTGTAGGGACTGAAAAAAGAGTTCGAATCATCCAGGGTAAACGAACCATCCGTGTTCGAGCCACTGAGGATAAATTGTATGTAGATCCGTGTGCGGCTGGTTCACACAACGAGAACAGTGGTGCCCGTCAAAGTCTTCAGCAGATTTTAAGTATGACCTTTAACTGAATGTTTTGGTTTTTTGGTGCAAGAGTACCCACCAAAAAGATTGTTGTTTTTTTGTCTCTTGCTTCTTTGTTTTTATTTTCTATTTATATATTTTGTTTTGTTTTTGTTTTTCGCCTTTTAGTCAGATCGAATCAAATGTCTTAAAATATATAAAATGATATTTCTTTTTAAGTATCAGTCGCCTTTTCTGGTTGAGTTGTTTTTAAATCTACTAATAGAGAAATTTTATGAATCTTCGTACTTGTGGAAGCATAATTTTATTTGAGGGCGATATAAGCTGCTTCTTTAATAATAATTGTAATTTCCTGCAAATCTGGCTGTGCGCTTTTGCACGCTTTTCAGTTCTTCCTGGCTACACCTTCGGGTCACAAACCTTACAGCCTTACTCTAGGACTGGACGCGCCACCTTTATAAGCGGTCTCGTTAACTGTATACCCGAAAGAGGCCATAATTGGATAATAAAACATTCTATTCTATTCTCGGACGAGCTGCAATACCGATACCAATTTGAGATGTTACAAATAAAGCATATGGGTCGTACCATGCAAAAACGTGTCTTTAGGCAAATGCGGGCAGCGAAGGTCCAGATCAGCCTGTGCATCCGCGCAATCTGATCAGGGCCTTCGCTGTTCGCTAAGAGAATATTTGTACTCTGTAGAATGTAACAAAGGAGAGCAAAGGCCCGGATTAGACTTTGTGTATGCGTGGGATGAATTTGAATCTGTGCAGTTTTGCGCATGCTAGAAGACATCTTTTCGCTTGGTGCAGCCCATATAAACTAAACATGGAACGGAGATGCCCTAGAAAGAACACAGTGCCATTGTGCTCCCCAATGGCACCAGGCAAAACTTGAATGACATATGGGTGGCGTCAAGCGAAAATGTGTCTTCGGGCATGCGCAAAATGTACAGATTCAGATTCAGATTCATCGCACGCATGCGCAAAGTTTCATACGTGCATTTGCTCTCTGTTGATATATTCTATAGTATCTAATGATTCAGTTAACGGACAGCAAAGGCCCTGATCAGACTGCGTGGATACGCAGGCTGATCTGGACCTTCGCTGGCTGCATTTGCCCGAAGACATGTTTTCGCATGGCGTGGCCCATATAATGACAATGCAAAATAAATAGTGTTTCACAGAATACAGAACAAATAAAAGAAGCCACATGAGGCTAAATAACATGAAATGGCAAAACAAAAGAACACTAAATCAAAAGCAGAACAAATCAATGGTGGAAATGGGCATTACAAAATCTAATAGTATGCCTTTCTTTAGAATTTCGTTCTGTATCTCTCCATCACGAAAACATGCCTATATAAATTTGACCCCCTTAAACTCCACTTTTATATAAAGTAAAACTGGGCTTTACGGGGGTATATATTATTTTTCTTATTTCTGCTCAAAAACATAGATTGTGGGTACTCGTTAGAACCGCCTCGCCGAGGCGGTTCTAACGAGTACCCACAATCTATATTTTGAGCAGAAATATGAAAAATATAAGAATTTTTATCTGATGTTTTTCATTTTTTTGATGGTAAAATTTTCAGTATATTTGAATAGGCTTGTTTTCGTAATGCATTAACCAAACATTAACACATATGACAAGTGACAATCTGCTCACTCTAACGACACAATCCTGGCTCAACCTTTGAAGGACTGTGACACTCTTCTACTAAGAAATCTCAAGTTCATTACTAATAATTTCAAGTTCAGCACTATTGTCTACACATCACGAAAACATCCCTATATAATTTTGACCCCTTTAATCCCCACTTTTATATAAAATAAAACTGGGCTTTACAGGGGTATATATTACTTTTTTTTTCTTTTCAAAAACATAGATTGTGGGTACTCGTTAGAACCGCCTCGCCGAGGCGGTTCTAACGAATACCCACATTCTATGTTTTGAGCAGAAATATGAAAAATATAAGAATTTTTATCTGATTTTTTTTTCCATTTTTTTATGGTAAAAATTTAAGTATATTTGAATAGGCTTGTTTTCGTAATGCATTAACCAAACATTAACACATATGACAAGTGACAATCTGCTCACTCTAACGACACAATCCTGGCTCAACCTTTGAAGGACTGTGACACTCTTCTACTAAGTAATCTCAAGTTCATTACTAGTAATTTCAAGTTCAGCACTATTGACTACAGTAGCGCTGTCCGCGAGATAGCGAATAAACGAAAAACGTTCAAGATATGTAATAGGGCACTTTAGTGCCCCGTTAAAGAGTCATTATGCAAAGATATTCTATAAATGACAATATTTGCATTAAAGAATGTCTTCTAAGCTGTATAAATTGCATTTATCATACGATATTCGAATTCTGTATGTCTTCTGAGACAATAAAATTCCCGTAATAAAGCTTTTCGTAGAAAGCAGACCAGGTTCTCGCCAATGGGATGCGCCGTCCTCATTGATTGCGATAGTGTTGACTATTACGGTTAGTCTAACATTTGTTTCGCCTTGCCTAAAAGTATAGCTACTTCTGTTATATTACTGTGGGCTCAAAGTCTCACAACCTTCTATATCACTTTCACATAGAATATATAGGCTTGTCAGGCGAAAACGTGTCTTCGAGCATATGCACAGTGCGGATTTACATCATCCTGCGCATGCGCACGGTCTCATCCGGGCCTTTGCTCTTCATTTGTGCATTCAAAATTATCAAATCATTCTAGCAGCAGACAGCGAAGGCCCTAATCAGATTGCGCAGATGCGCAAGCTGATCTGGGCCTTCGCTATCCGCATATGCCCGAAGACACGTTTTCACATAGCGCGACCCATATGTTATGTCGTTCTAGTCTGAGAAGTTGTTTATTGCATCACTCTAGCACGAAACCTCTCTAAATTTCGAGTAGTGAAAATAACATGTGCATTATCTGAAAAAAGCAATAATGGTAGGCGCCAAAACAAACACATAATGTCAGTTTTAGATACAAAGGTGGGGTTAAAGCTCCAACCAAGAAGACACTGTATCAACAGTAAGAGCTACGTTTGCCTGTTTGACCGTACCAAACGTTTTTTGGGATGTCTTTGTATGTCATTCTATCGTTTTCTCGAGCTTCGGAAGAGCTTTGGTCGGCGATTTTGGCCTTTCCTGCGTAACTCCATATTTACTTTTAACTAACAATTCAACGTATCCCCGTTCTACGCTACAATTTAATTTACATGTTCTGGTCTATTTCAGGACTTTTTTTGAAATTTGCATGAGAGTCTCTGTAGAGCCTTTCTGGCCGGCAATGGCTAGTCTAGCCAAGAAAGCCTGACGCATTGCTCTGTATAGTTTGGTTTCTCAAGGGTCATTCGCTTTAGTATCTATTTTGATATATCACATGCTGTATTGAAACGGAACAATATTCGGACGAGTATTGTAATGTATCCCTATATTTAGAGTAAACATGTTTATCATTGAGATTAATTTGATTTTTATGTTTTCGCTTTGATGCATTGACTGGGTTGGGAGCCTTTATGCGAACCGAATAATTATGTATTTCTGTATTAAGAGTACCATCGGGACCCAGGGTGAAATTGGCTAGTTGTAAAATTCTTAAAACCTTCCGATGGTTTATTCTACTGACTGTTCTAAGGCGGTGGTCCCGATATTAGTCTTACTTTTTGTTGCTTTGTGGTTTATTCTACGAGGCGATTTGTTTTATGTCTTACCTTGAATTATTTTTTTCTTGTATTTTTCAGTCCTTTTAGCATTGCGACTACCTCGCTTGGGGAAGAGAGAGCTAAACTTAGTGCTTTTCGTATGCTTGTTCCATTTGCGCTTGTTTGGTTTTGTCTGTTTCCTCTTCCTCTTGGTGTCTGAGTAGGGCTGCGGTTTGTAATTGTGGCACTCCCTTGACTTTTCTTTTAACTTTATATGGTATATACAAAAAGTTGTTTGTTTGTTTTTTTCGTTAATATGGTGCTATCACTGTATTTAAAAGCTCCACTGGGCAACATAAAGTTTGCCAAAATGTGAGAAATGGCCTAATGGCGGTTACGTCCAGCATAGACTCAAGTCAACCTGTGCATCCGAGCAGTCTGGTCGATGTTCGGTGGGAGCCTTGTTGATAATCAATGGGCAGGGTCTCGGACAGTAAAATAGAAATCTAAAATGTTGCCTTTGGAAACAAAGATTTGGACCAGACTGCGTGCACGTGAAGGCTCATTTAAGTCCTCACTGGCCTACATGTCATCGGGTATATTCTCACACAATGTCAAAAATCGCCGAATCGCTGTCAAGAAAAAAAAAAAAAAACGATAAAAAGTCGAAATAACGTTTTCTTAACACATTGAGCTCTGCAGAATAAAACCAGTACCTTAGCAAACGGTGTAGATCCAGATGAGATGGCTCATAATGAGCCAACTCATCTTGATCTATACTGTTTGCCATTCTTTTTTTTTTATTTTTGAGTGATACTCTTATTTGGAACAATAGTTCTGACCAGATTTAAAGACTGAAGTGTCCACTTCAGAAACTTTGGGATGAAAGGGTTAACATTTCTATGCCATCATGTCTCGACAAAATGCTTTTTATGCTAATTGTACTAGGCAGTATTAACTAACACTTGGTAACATCTTCAAGTACAAAATATGTTGCAGGTAGATTGACAATACAAAATCTAAAGCTTCACCAGCTTTTTAGATAGAGGAGTATGGCTGGAGTGAATTGGGGTAAAGTAGTTTTATTTAACAGTAAAAATAGTATGGAGTACATACCTCGCTTGGATGGCTTCTTGTTTGCTGCAAGTAACAAAATAAAACGGTATAATGATATCCTTTGCAAAACTGCTCAGAGATCGGTTAATCAGGTAAATATTTAACATATGCACATATCAAATTTTGGAACCGGAAGGAAATTAATCACGTTATGATATGTTAGGTCCCTTGAAAACAGTCGCCATTTCATCCCTGGTAATGTTATAGCTATGAATATTACGGCTTTGAAAATTAATCAGTTTCACGAAACCGGTTAGCCATTACAAGCAATACATATATCTGTACATCTACATAGTATTTTCTTACTATATATATCTGTTTTTTGTTTTCCTAGGTTACACGAAGGTTAATCGCTGTCATTATATGACATAATCAAGACTGAAACAAAATGGCTGAAATAAAATAACAAAAACAAATGACAGAAACAAAATCAAAATCGAACACAAGTAGAACCAAATTTGATTCATGTGAAAGCCTTTACATCATGATAGAACTAAAATTAGCCAAATCAATGTAAAATATTAACGCAGAGCTAGACTTCTAATTAAAGAACAGAATATAATTCTTGTTTTCTGTGTTGTTTTCGGTGACAGAAATGTTAAGTGCTGTTTTATTTTCAATATAAAAAGATTATATTTGTCTTATATTCATTCTGCATGGTACTAATGTCAGCACATTTCCTGTAAATATTCTTTGCTTGAAGTAATTAACGCAGCAGGACGCAAGTTTCCTATGGTTCAATGACGTAAAGCATTCTGCTTAAATCCATAAATCCCTATCTCTGGGCCATCATGGCGTCCACCACTGGGAGACTCAAGTGTGCAGGATACAAAATGTACAGTTAACGCCAAATGTTTTCAAGGAATACAATTTTTATTACGCCCTGTTTCCATTTTTGCATGCCTAACACCTCCTGAAAAGACTTGAGCTCTAAAAGGAAACACTTGACTCTCAAAAGGAGCAAAGTATTTCTGTTGATTATATACTTCTTAGTTCGTGATAAATTTGGGACATTTGTTTCTTATTTCTCCTTCTAAACCTCTGCTGCTATGGGGACTCTTTAGAAGAAGCGCCTCGCAGAGGCGCTTCTAATGAATACCCACTGCATATGTTGGTATGGAAACTATAGGAAATTTACTAGAACTATAGTCAAATACTCTTTCTTAAGTTTGCTGAGCCATTTCAGAAGAGAGGCAAACTACTATGAAAGAGTTGCATCCCCTACAATTGCGTCCATTCTACTTAAGCTCCTTTTTCGGAAACCTGTTGTCATCTTGTCGTGTAAAGCACTGCGGTGCAATAAAATAAAGATATCGTCGGCCATCTGAAAATACGCAGTCTTAAAAATCAGCTTGCCAATTCACAGAACGATTCATAGACTAGCTACTAGTATGATATCAATATTATTTTCATCAGTGAATTATAATTATTAATTTACTTAGTTAATAATTAAGTACCATCTACTGCTTACTGCTTGCCTCACCATTTTGATAGCAGCAACGTATCCTATCCTTGATGTTACAGACCATCTACGTATTATAGGCTGGCTATACAAGGTATCGTACATAAATTTGAATAAGCTTATAGTAAGGAGTGATAAAACATGACATAAAAGGAACCTTGTTCGTTGTAAAACGTCGACTATCATGTTTGCGAACATATACAGGCTGGTAATGGGGTTCACTGCAAGCACGTGCTTATTCGTATTGCTTTTTCGACATTATGAATTAAAATAGGATCAATATCTTTTATATGGGAGGCAACTCTGTCAAAACTGTTTCGCCTCCACTCTGAAAAGAAGTTTATTCCAAACAAAACAAAACTTTACTCCCATTGGGAGCAAACTATATCCTATTCCAGTATACCAATTTGCAGAAGGGCTTTGTGTACCGGAAGAAAACGTCCAAGCTGTTGATTTCTTTGTAAAATGGCGGAACACTACCTAGTATCTCTAGTCCATTTAAGACTGAACCCATATTTCACAACGCAAAGCAGACAACGAATTCAAAGATAAGCCTGTACTACCGTGTAACATTATTTGGGCTTTGTTTCTCGCTTATTGAGTCAATGGTGCGTGAAGAATATTCCAACAAATAAAGAAGGCCATGGTTAGATAGCGTTGATCGATGATATATGTACATTCTGCAGTTGGCTCTAGCACATGTATGTACCTACGAATAACTTCATATCTTTATCTTTATTTCAGAATTTGAAAATTGCACACAGATGTTTTACACAACGCATTACGAAAACATGCCTATTCAAATATACTGAAAATTTTACCACCAAAAAATGAAGATATTCAGATAAAAAATTTCTGATATTTTTCACATTTGTGCTCCAATCAAATTCTAGGTACTCGTTAGAACCGTCTCGATGTGGTGGTTCTAAAGAGTACCCACAATCTATGTTTGTGAAATAAGAAACAAATAATGTATACTCCTGTAAACCCTAGTTGTACTATATAAAAATGGGGTTTAAAGGAGTCAAAATTATATAGGCGTGTTTTCGTGATGATATTTGTGTTCAACAAACCATACGATCCGCAACGTCAGAAAACATACTTCAAGACATGTGCGCCCAGCGAAGATTCAGATCAACCTGCGCGTTCGCTCAGCCTGACCGGAATCTCCACTAGACGCATTTTGGATAGCCAAGGTTGCAAAGGTTATTAATACGGACAACAAATCCGTTAATCAGACTGCACAGATGCGCAGGCTGATTTGAATTTTTGTTTGGGCGCCTACGTCAGAAGATAGGTTTTCCCACGTTGCGGCGTATACATATTTACATGCAACAACTGTTGTCACAGTATCTAAACTCGATACGCTTGGTTTATTGTGTGCCATTGTTACAAGGGAGGCAAATTTTGTGACATCTTATTTGATATCCTGCACACCTAGCCCCCTCTTAAACGATATTTACTCCAAAAGGAAAGAATTTGCTTCCACGGCTACGCATCGTGTTTAGCACGACAACGCATTTAGAGAACGATATCTTAAAAGGGAAATGCCAACTAAATGCAATGTGAAGTATCCAGCTATAGAATAAAAATGCATTAGGCCGCAAATTTGATTAAAATTGGTTAAGAAATAAGAAATATATTGTATTTTATTTTTTTATATAACCGTGAGCATGGGCGCCGCCATTTTGGATATTTAATAAAATATTCATTTCTTTAAGACACAAATAAAAGTCGCCAGGAATATGCTGCTTATATGAATTAGTTGACAGTTTATATGCGAATGAACACATTTACAGTTAAGACAAAATATTGTTTCAGATCTCAATTTTTGCATATTTGATCAGGTGATTATGACATCACTAATCACAAAAAATGGCGGCTTCAATGTCAGCATTTTCTTGTATTTTAAAATCCAATAACGTTTTTATTTTTTCAACTGATTTTCATATTTTCATCACGAAAACATTCCTATATAATTTAGACCCCTTTAAACCCCACTTTTATATAGTAAAACTGGGGTTTACAAGGGTACACATTATTTTTCTTATTTCTGCTCAAAAACATAGATTGTGGGTACTCGTTAGAACCGCCTCCTCGAGGCGGTTCTAACGAGTACCCACAATCTAGGTTTTGAGCAGAAATATGAAAAATATCAGAATTTTTTATACGAAAATTTCCGTTTTTGGAGGTAAAATTTTCTATATATTTGAATAGGCGTGTTTTCATAATGTTTCACCAAACTGCACAACTCATCATACTCTTTAATTTTCAACACGCTTATTATTTGATGCGCTGTTTCCTTTAAGGTAACAAAAACACACAGGCTTGATAATTAGATTGCGACTTCGCATAATCCTTCCTTTTAGATTAATTTACATATTTTATTCCGAAGAGAGAAAGTGATCTTGACAATTACCTCCCGGGGACGTGTATCTATTCCCGATTAAGGAATAAATTTTACTTACTATTTAAAACGTTTACTTTGACACTTGTAACTTGCATAGAGGATGTCCTACAGACGTAGGTCCCCGCATCATTCATATCTGTTTTGGCTTTCCGTAATGTACTCGTGATTGTCCGTGAATGTATTGAAAATCTTTTTTCCAGCTCGATACCCTTCGTTTTGTCAGCAGTGATTTTCTGTCCATCTTTAAACCAGTCTATGCGCGCTGGTGGATCTATTGTTCCAGAGGCGTTGCATATCAGCGTCAAAGGCGTATCTTTGTCTGGATGAGTATGTCCAGATATGCTGATTTCTGAAATATACATAACATGATGTTCTAAAGCAGGAAAATGACTGGCACTGTTTTGTCTGACGTTGTCACTTTAATCATGTTCATTTGTGCGTCTGCTTTCATCGCTGACAAGTAAGTGATTTAATCTGTATGTGTTCTTCTGTGAAAGAAAATGCTATAACAAGACTGTGTTTATTCAGTCTGAAATCAAATAATTTGCAACATGATAATAAAGGTCACTTAAACATTTAGATTTCCGTTCTGTTCTATCACAGCCTTCATAGTCTGCTCTCAGAATCATCGGATACTGCCAAATACATAGAAGAATATAGAAGGGCTGGCTAGGATCATGCGGAGTGTACATGCTTACATGCTAGCTGAATCCTCGCTAGTCAACGAAGGCCTAGATCAGTCTGTGAATGCACTCACTCTAAATAGGGCATTTGGTACCCTCTTTCTTTGTGTAGATACTATCGAACCTGCTAAGGGTTTGATTGAAGGTGGTTGATCGAATTTTGAGATATCTAAACGCAGAACCGTGGTCATAAGGTTCATTTTTTGTTTCTACACAGCACGGCTTTAGGCGTTTATGCCTGTTTTGAATAGCATTTCGGAGAAATTTTAAGGTGGCCTATTAATAATGTATGAGAAGATATAAGAAAATTACAAGGTCTGCTATGAACTATTGAATTTCCTTACTTTGTGAAGCAATCAAATGCACTGTATATCTATACAATACAACATGCCAAAATAAAGATACGTCTGTAATCAGAACCTAGGACAAAATATTCCAAGACAAATAATTACATGTAATTCGGGTGTATCAACCTACATAGATCCTAGAGCATATAGAGACATACTATGCATTTGCCTTGTGTACACAGGATATATATGCTCAGCCTTGTTTGGGCATGCATACAATACTGGAAATTTTGCTTTTAAGACCACCTCCTATGGTACTGCCTTAAATGATCTTATTAGCAAGACGGTATACTGTTGAATGTAGAATAAAGTCCAGATACTGGTATTTTCTTATTTCTCCACAAAAAAAATGTTGTGGTACTCATTAGAGGCTCCTCGCCGAGGCGCTTCTAATGAGTACCACAACATATTTTTTTCATTACGAAAACACGCCTATTCAAATATATTGAAAATTTTACCACCAAAAAAATAAAAATTTTCAGAAAAAAAATTCTGATATTTTCATACTTCTACTCAAAACATAGATTGTGGGTACTCGTTAGAACCGCCTCGCCGAGGCGGTTCTAACGAGTACCCACAATCTATGTTTTTGAGCAGAAATAAGAAAATAATGTATACCCCTGTAAACCCCAGTTTTACTATATAAAAGTGGGGTTCAAGCGGGGTAGCATTATATAGGCATGTTCTCGTCATGTGTAGAAATAAGAAAAATAATATGCGGATACCCCCTCTTATCTATAGCTATGTAGAATAACAAAAAAAAAAAAAAAAAAAAAAAAAAACATATGGCACTGGCAAAAGCTGGTTTTAATAGTGGAGTGGTCTCATCTTTGAGTGGTCTTAACCCATTGTAGACTGAATAGACTCTCCCGCACTATATATTGGAAGAGTTCAATTTCAATTTTAGGTACGTCCGGCTATACGATTTACATATTTCTAAAGAAAAATGGCTTAACTATTTACAAAAAGTGGTGACCCTGATCAGACGCCGCGTGCTGCGGCGTCTGATCTGGGTCAGCGCTGCTTGCCAATTTCCCTTTTAGGGGTCTCCCGACTACAATGGGTTAATAACGGATTTTTATTGCATTTTGCATATGCCTTAAGGAGAAGGATACACTTTCAGAGGACGAGCACCTGTCAGATTTCGTTTTGCGTTCACTCTTGATACAGTGAACCCTCGTTACAACGATAGCATTTGTTCCTAAAGTTGTTGCAATTAAAATGAGTTTGCTGTTGTACAGAATACAGTCAAACCTGTGATAAGCAAGCACCTATGGGAAAGCCAAAAATTGGTTGCTTAAGACAGGTGCTTGCTTAATCCAGGTAGATTTCCACTTATTTGCCTTTAATGGGATCTGAAATAGTGGCCTTTAAAGACAGGTGATTGCTTAATACAGGTGGCCTTTAGGACAGGTTTGACTGTACTTAAAGAGCAGATTAATATGTAAGAAAGGTGTTGTTTTTTTCTTATGTCCTCAAACAACATATGTTTTGGATATTTCTTAGAATCGCCTCACTGAGGCGATTATAACAAACATCTGATACATGAGTTTCTTTAAAGTATATATGCAATAGTCTTGCATAATTTGTGACCAATTGTTACGTACCTCTTAAGCGAAGGTTTCGTGACAGTCAAATTGACATTATAATTAATTTTGTCGTTGTATCGAATGTCGGTATAGAGAGGGTTGTCTGTATTATAGCTTTTCCTAGATATATTCTTTACCATTTTTTTCTCTGACGGGAGTGCACTGGATTACCTTTCACAGCTGTCGTTTTTTGGAAAGGACTTGGTGTCCCGGAAAGCAAAAAAGGACCCATACGAGTTGTCTCTATTCTAAACATAGCGGAGTACTATCAAGAGTATTCTTTGTTGCTCTGTGGTTTATCCTACTCTGTGGTTTTATATCTTACCTTGTGTTATTTTGTTCTTGTGTTTTGCAGTCCTTTTAGCATTGCGATTACTCGCTTGGTAAAGAGAAAGCTAATGATAGCGTTGTTCGTACGTTTGTTCCATTTGTGCTTGTTTGGTTTTGTTGGGTTCCTCTTCCTCTTGGTGTCTGGGAAGGGCTGCGGTTTATGATTGTGGTACTCCCTGGACTTTTCTCTTACCTTTTTTTTTTTTTTTTTTTTTTTTTTTTTTTACTTTCCCTTGACCCCTTAGCCCTTGTCATGCTGAATAAATTAAGATGCCACGCCCACATCTAATATCTAGCCAATCAGATTACTTGATCCAGATTTTTGATAAAAATTCACATATTTAATGACAAACAGTGCAGATCCAGATCAGTTGGCTTCTTCAGAAGCCAACTGATCTGCATCTACACTGTTTGCTGTTAAGTAAGAGAAGGGTTAAATTTTGTCAATTGTCGTGTTAAGCAAGAGAAGGGTTAAATTTTGTCAATTCATTCCTTATTCACCTGCTATCAAATAAACAGAGATGCAGTGTTTAATTAACTGGAACTGCGTCTGTTAGGGCTAAAAGCGGCATGTCCCATCAAAATATGAGCCCGAAAGTGAGAGGGCATACCTTCTGACATGTGCGCCCAATAAATACACAACTCAGCCTGCGCAACAGTTGCAAATCATTTATGCTTCAAATTTATAAGTTCATGTCATTACATTAAATGTAGCTATCTGTAACTGAAACAGTTAATAAAAATGACAAATTAAAAATTAATCCAGTTCTGTGTTTGTCATATTATTACATCACTAGAACATGCGGAATATTAAGGAAACAAATATAATCAAGAATACAGCCATTCCTGTGTATAACAAAAATTCCACAGCCTATGTGCACAATAACATAAAATAGGCAAGCGTTACTAACAATATATAGAAGCGTCTATAATGAAATTAAGTACATACATAGGAAAATAAACATTTCCAGTATCTTGTAGTTATACAAGTCTACCAACAAAGCAAATATACGTTTGATTGATTGGTTGGATATATGGCTATAAGACATGAGAAACTCTCCTGAAACATCCAAATTGGCATTTTTAGTGGGAATTTGGCGTTTAACCTTACCTTTACCTCGCATATTCGTTAAGCTTATGATGACGCCATTCAAAATGGCATGTACCATGAGGAAGAGTAAACTGATGATAGACTCATGTAACAACACTTTAAATATCTTAATCCTTGTTATTTCAGCATTTATAAATTTTTCATGATTGTGATTTTAAGGTCGCGTGCAAACCGCCACTGAACGCTAGGAAATCATTCATAATTCTGGACTCGTTATCGGTGTCCTAGTAGCGATTTGTAGTCATTGGTGCCCGTAGGTATCAAATGTGGCTATTGATGGAACATCTCTGCATGCACTGATTAAAACATAGTACAGACATACAACAAAGCTACAATGATAATACATCACACTTGAAAATATATAGAAGTGCATGCGCTTTCACGTGCGACTACAGTAACTACTTTTATGTTTTGGCTTGAAGTCAGAGGTAGTTGGTAACTGCAGTTCAAACATGGAAGCTAAACACGAAACTGCAGAATCTAATCCCTGTATGTTTAACTACGCAAGGGCATGTCTATAACATTGCACTTTGCGAAAACCTGTCATCTCAAGCACAAGAAAAGGTTATTCTGAAATCAATTAAGGGGATCTGATTAATTTTTAGGGTAGGTAACCCTGTCAAATAGCTTTGCCTCCTTCCGAAAAATATCTTTTCAAATAGAAACGCATTTGCTCCTCAAGAGAGCAAATTCATTACCGTTTAGAGTAAATAAGAAAACTCAGGAACTGCAATACGAAAACATGCCTATTCAAATATGCTGAAAATTTATCACCAAAAAATGAAAATTTTCAGGTCAAATATTCTGAGATTTTTTGTATTTCAGCTCAAAACATAGATTGTGGGTACTCGTTAGAACAGCCTCGATAGGGCGGTTCTAACGAGTACCACAATCTATGTTTTCAGCAGAAATACGAAAAATAATGAATACCCCTGTAAACCCCAGTTTTACTATATTAAGTGGGGTTTAAGGGGGTCAAAATTATATAGGCATGTTTTCATGATGATACAATCCGATCCACATCAAGCCCAAACACTAAAGGGAAAGAAGGCAAATGCAAGAAAGCAGCCACAAAATAAACAGATGGAAAGCAGAGGTGGCAACCTTTTTCCCAAAAAAGTGGCAATGCTGTTACCCAAACCTAACTGAATATATATTCAACTAACATAACTGTTAAAAGAAAAACGTTAGAACATAACAATTAACAAAGAGTACCACAACGAAAATACTGCCTTGGAACGGTCAGTAATGAATTAGGGTGGCTGGGGGGGTGGGGGTGCTTAAGTTAGCTTTACGGGGTCTCAACCTTCCATAGTGGTAAAAACATATATGTTTTCGGTCCGTGCGGAAGTCTTCTAACTCATCCATGAATCTTTACCGGGAATAGTCTACTAGATTCTTCTTCAGAAGGCACTCGGTGTGCACGCAGCATTCCGGAAGTCACGACATTTGTCTCCAAGTGTAAAATGGGGACGTATCTACAAAGAGTACCTGGCTCTGGCTCCCTTATCAATACAACAACGGATTTTAGTCTTATTCAAATCAAGGAAGATGATGTATGTTCATTGTCAGAAGACCAAAGAAACATACGATTTGCAATTACTTGCCAGTCATTGTATCTACCGGTCTTATTGACCAAAAGGAGCTTTTGTGTTTACTGATAAAACACAATGAGCCAGCGCACGACAAAACCTACACTGTAAGAATAAGAACTATGTAACCAACCATCACGAAAACATGCCTATATAATTTTGACCCATTAAACCCCACTTTTATATAGTAAAACTGGGGCTTACAGGGGTATACATTATTTTTCTTATTTCTGCTCAAAAACATAGATTGTGGGGACGCGTTAGAACCGGCGAGGCGGTTCTAACGAGTACCCACAATCTATGTTTTGAGCAGAAATATGAAAAATATCAGAGTTTTTATCTGAAATTTTTCGTTTTTTGGAGGTGAAATTTTCTATATATTTCAAATAGACCTGTTTTCGTAATGAAAGGCTCAGATCAGCTTGTACATCCAGCCAGTTCTGCATGGGTTCTCGTTTATCTCTCTTTGCATAGCCCGGAGGCTTAGAAGGTACATGCGATCAGCGATGACTCTGAACAGACTGCGCGGATGCGCAGGCTGATCGGAGTCTTCGCTGGTCGCACAAGTCTTATCGTACGTTTTGTCAAGCGCTGGTTCAAATTACATGATTTCTATAATATCATCAGTTGAATATTACAGCCTCAATTACAACATGTGTATTACAATTACCAACATTATATGTATATGTCTTCAATTTGTCTACTTTACAAATCCTGATACAAGCTTACCATATTTACTCTTGGTAGTTTGGTCTGACATCTGAGTAAACAGTGAAGACCTATATCAGACACCGCAGTTTGAGGTTTTCAATCGGCGTCTGCACCGATTGTCACTCATCCAACTGTGTTAAAGGCCCCATATTCCTCAAAAATAGATATTTCTTTGTTCCTCCTAGAAAAAGTTTAATAATTTCATAATATGGTTTTAACATGATCATAAATATGGCCGCTGACGGCCTGTAAAAAAATTCATTTAGTCTCGCGTTTTAAAACTGGATCAAAAATGAAATGATTTTTTAACGTATCTCTAAATTAATGTTGGCAACATTAATTCCGAGATATGATAAAAATCGTTTCATTTTCATCCAGTTAAAAAACGAGAGACTATCTGAAATTGTACAGGCTTTCAGGTCCCATACGTTATGACTGTGCTCTTTTTTTTAAAAAAAAAAAAAAAAAAAAAAAAAAAAAAAAAAAAAACTTTCTATTTTAGAGGACTTTGGAGCCTTTAATAGTAGTACAAAGGACTTGCTCAAATGTTTTGAAGAAAGGAGTTATTGTGGCCAGATATGCAGGGTAGATATGATATTTCAGCATAACGAAAAACATACCTATATAATTTTGACCCGTTTAAACCTCACTTTTATATAGTAAAAATGGGGTTTACAGCGGTATACATTATTTTTCTTATTTCTGCTCAAAAACATAGATTGTGGGTACCCGTTAACACCGCCTCAGTTTAGAGCAGAAATATGAAAAACATCAGATTTGTTTTTTCTGAAAACTTTAAATTCAGTTTTTGGTGGTGAAATTTTCAATATATTTGAATAGGCGTGGTTTCGTAATGGTGTGCAGTGCAAAGTAAAAATAAATTTTACTTACTAGGTGAGCTGTATGAAAATTCATCTATAAAGAAAACGAAAGAAACAAAATAGTAATTATGAACTCAGGTTAAGGGAAACACGTCGTAATAATTAATGGCAAACAGTCGAATTCAGCAGATCTTACAAGTTGCATAAACACAGAAAGCTGAGAGAAAATGCATAAATATTTTTTTTTTTTCTGAATCATTTTCTGCAAATGTTTTAGATAAGATTACATAACAGAGCAGAGTTAAAATTTGAAAGAATAAATGGCCTGACTATGTGAACGCACCTTTATTCGGGTACAAAGAAGGCAAATCAAAAGGTCTGTGGACACGCTATGGCAACAACAAAACTATATTAACAGAAACATGTCGATGTTTGTAACAATAATTCATACGTGTCTTCGTTACTAGATAAACCTACGAACTAAGGTGTCAACCATTTTGAACAGAATAAGTCACCTATTGTTAAATAATGTATACTCGGAGGTAAATCTGGAAAGCACTATGCAAATCTGAAGTCTCAGCGAGGGTTCAAATTTTCCATAACAATGTTCCTCTGGAAAATTCCTATTACTGTAAACACAACGTTTCTAATAAAATAGATTAAAATTAGTGTAGCTTTTCTATACAAATGGAGACAGAAAAAATATCAAGTAGTGTCGAATAAAGTCCCAAAATGTGGTTATAGTTTCAGCATATTGGAAAGTAGCTGCGGTCATGGTACGAGCTTCCCTCCACTGATTTGTAATAAGTGATGTTCTAGAAATACTGTGACAATTTCATACATTTTGACTAAGAGGGACTTGTTGAAAACCTGCCTCCCATGTATCTACCAAATCGGATTATGCATAATTTGCAGTCATTTATTTACTATTGGAAAAACGAAAGTTTTTGTTATGTGTAAAAAACAATGAATGATATAAAATTGTTTGTCCATATCTAGTTACGACTAATGGTTTTGCATTGAATCATGACAAGAGTTTGCTAAGTTATTTATTCTGCTTAAAGCGTCAAGCAATCAACGACTTTCTGAAAGATGCCGAAAGCAGAGTCAAACTTTGCATTACGAAAACACGCCTATTCAAATATAAGGAACATTTAACCTCCAAAAACTGAAAATTTTCAGATAAAAAAAAACTGATACTTTTTTTCATATTTCTGCTCAAAACATAGATTGTGGGTACTCGTTAGAACCGCCTCGGCGTGGCGGTTCAAATGAGTACCCACAATCTATATTGTTTTTGAGAAGAAATAAGAAAAAATAATGTATACCCCGTAAACTCCAGTTTTACTATATAAAAGTGGGGTTTAAGAGGGGGGGGGGGTCAAAATTATATAGGCATGTTTTCGTGATGGTACTGAAAGGATGACATGGTTTATGCAATTGGTTTACTACTGGTATTTTATATTTCACAACCTGAACATCTGATAAGATTTTCATTTACGAACTTTACAATCACAGCAATCATTACAATTATTGTAAGATATAATTAAGTGTCATTAACAACAATTGTAGAGTCTAAGGAATTCGCATGGGTGGTTACAGACATTCCAAAATCTAGTTAATTAACATCACGAAAACATACCTATATAATTTTGACCCCCTTAAACCCCACTTTTACATAGTAAAACTGGGGTTTACAGGGGTATACATTATTTTCTTTATTTCTGCTCAAAAACATGAATTGTGGGTACTCGTTAGAACCGCCTCGGCGAGGCGTTTCTAACGAGTACCCACAATCTATGTTTTGAGTAGAAATATGAAAAATATTAGAATTTTTATCTGAAAATTTTCAGTTTTGGGTGGTGAAATTTTCAATATATTTGAATAGGCGTGTTTCCGTAATGACTATTCAAAATGTATATTTACTACAAATCAGGTGGATACTGCAACGTTTTGCGGTTAAAAGATATCATGCCTATAAGGGATAACTTTAAAATACAAACCTTTTACATGTAAATAAACTTCTTTTCTGAGTTCTCGATCTTTGGCACTTATTTGGCACTCGTAAGTTCCAGTCTCAGCTGTGGTGACATTAGAGATCATCAAGTTCCAATCTTCGGAATCATCTATATGAGCAACTTCATATCTTTCATCATCGATAAATGTCATAGTCCCAATCGTAAGCGGGGTTTTCTCATTCGCTTTTCTCCAAATAAGCTGAAATAGAGGTCATATTTTGTATCAACTCCAACATTCGGACTCTTTAGCTCCTTACCTTATACACTGAACCCTCGTTACAACGATGGCATTTGTTCTCAAAAATGTTGCCAGTTAAATGAATTTGCTGTTGTACAGAATACTTAATGAGCAGATTGATATGTAAGAAAGGTTTGGTTTTGTTCTTTTCTCCTCGAAGAACAAATTGTTTGGATATGTTTTGGATGTTTGTTAGAATCGCCTCAGTGAGGCGATTCTAACAAACACCGAACACATATGTTCTTTAAAGTACATGTGTTAATTTGGATATTATTGCGTAGTTTGTGATTAATTGTTACCTCTTAAGCGAAAGTTTCGTGACAGTTAAATTGTCCCTATAACGAATTTGTCGCTGTACGGAGTGTCGGTATAGAGAGGATTGTCTGTACCGCTCAGCATCACGAAAACATACCTATATAATTTTGACCCCCTTAAACCCCACTTTTATATAGTAAAACTGGGGTTTACAGGGGTAAACATTATTTTGCTTATTTCTGCTCTAAACATAGATTATGGGTACTCGTTAGAACCGCCTCAGCGAGGCGGTTCTAACGAGTACCCTCAATCTATGTTTTGAGCAAGAATAGGAAAAAATATCGGAGTTTTTTATCTGAAAATTTTCAGATTTTGGAGATGAAATTTTCAATATATTTGAATAGGCATGTTTTCATAATAGTCAATTTACTTACTTGGTGATGAGGCTTATATGTTGTCCAAGCAAGACTACACAGTTTAAAAACGACTACAATTTGGCTCAGGCATGTCTGTCTAAATATTAGGGCCTAAGGTTACTACGATTTATAATACATAACATCACAACAGCTAATATTTGTTTCTTACTATTGAACGCTTTAGTCGGTTCCGATTTGCTATTACAGCGATAGCATTTGTTCCCGTGCAAAGGTGTCGTTAAAATGAATTCGCTGTTAAAAAAAATCCTTAATCGCAGCAGAATGATATGTAATAAAGGGTTTGTTTTATTCTTATTTCCTTACAAACCTAATGTTTTGGATATTTCACTGTGACAATTCTAACAAATATCCAAAACATAGGTTTCTTGAAAGATTAAATGCAATATTTTTGCCTAATTTCTGATTAATTGTCATCGCTTAAGTGAAGGGTTCGTGCCAGTAAAATTGTCATTAATATGAATTTTGCCGTTGTATCGAGTGTCGATATAACAGGGGGTTGACTGTGTGATCAAAAGGCCAAGAGCCTAAGTGGACCTGTATGGCTGACTGTAATTGTCATTTTGTTCAACGATAACTAAGTCGTCATGACGAAAATCACGCTTCTAAGATACTTCGTAGGCACTTTTAGAAACAGGCTTTATCCTATGACTTTGGTTTTGACTCCAGATCACCCACGTACATGTATCAATTGGTTTCTCAGCACAAAACTATTGTTTTACAGGTTTCGTGAAAAAGCTATTTGTTTATTAAGCTATTTGTTAACAAAAACTCAGAATTTTCTTCTTTAATGTGTTCTTTCTTTCAAAAAGCAACCTTCACAGACCTCGTTTATTTATGTAAATGATATTACCCATTACGAAAACATGCCTATTCATATATGCTGAGAGTTTTACCACCAAAAAATGAAAATTTTCAGATGAAATGTTCTGATATTTTTCATATTTCTGCCCGAAAACATAGATTGTGGATACTACTTAGAACCGCATCGACAAGGCAGAAATAAAAACAAATAATGCATACCCCTCAAATCACAGTTTTACTATAAAAAAACTAGACTTTAGGGGTGGTCAAAATTATCATCACGAAAACATACCTATATAATTTTGACCCCCTTAAACCCCACTTTTATATAGTAAAACCGGGGTTTACAGGGGTATATATTATTTTTCTTATTTGTGCTCAAAAACATTGATTGTGGGTACTCGTTAGAACCGCCTCGCCGAGGCGGTTCTAACGAGTACCCACAATCTATGTTTTGAGCAGAAATATGAAAAATATCGGAGTTTTTTACCTGAAAATTTTCGGTTTTTGGAGGTGAAATTTTCTATATATTTGAATAGGCGTGTTTTCGTAATGTGTAGGAATGTTTCCTTGATGTCTATTTTGACCTTAGATGACCCCCTATTATTATATAATATCATACTGCAAATATAAAATGCGACCAAGTTCTAAGAAGATCTGTTGACAATTGACGCGTGCTATTGGCACAGTTTTCTTGCGTTTTCTTGCTTCTTGTATTTTTGTCCTAGATTTTGAGGCTGTGTATGCATAACGCATCAGTTAAAAACACAGAAAACAAAACATATAGATTGACTTCTTAAAGCACCATATTCCTCAAAAATTGACATTTTTATTAAAGAATGGTACCGATACGATCATAAAATGCGGCATTGGAGAGCCTGTAAAATTGCAGGTAGTCTCTCATTTTCGAACGGGATCAAAAATGAAATGATTTTTTTTATCGCATAATTATCTGAATTAATATTGGCAACAACAATTCAGACATAGGATAAAAATTATTTCATTTTTGAATCCAGTTCAAGAACGAGACTAACTGAACTTTACAGGCTATCATGTGCCACATTTTATGATTGTATTAATGTCATATTATCAATTTATCAAACCTTTTATGGAACATAGAATGTCTATTTCTGAGGAATTTGGAGTCTTAAACATTATTTCGAAACAAATATGAAGCCTTGACCACCAATTGAAAGTCATGATGGCCTGTTATGTCTTGACCAAGACGTCATAAATGTTAACATTCTGAACAAGTTACATGGAGTTCATGGAGTTCCTACTATTAAACTAACAAATATATATTTGTTAGCTATATAGTAAGAACTCCATGAACGTTATTAGCTCAGTGTGGGCGATCCCAGTATGCACGATCTGCATTAAACATTCGCTATAAAATAAGTAGGAATGTACATTCCATAAAGGAAGTGTGTACATCGTATGCTGCATTGTATTTTCTGCTGTCATCACGAAAACATGCCTATATATTTTTGACCCTCTTAAACCCCACTTTTATATAGTAAAACTGGGATTTACAAGGGTATACATTATTTTTCTTATTTCTGCTCCAAACTTAGATTGTGGGTACTCGTTAGAACCGCCTCATCGAGGCGGTTCTAACGAGTACCCACAATCTATGTTTTGAGCAGAAATATGAAAAATATCAGAGTTTTTTTTATTTGAAAATTTTCAGTTTTTGGGGGTGGAATTTTCTATTTATTTGAATAGGCATGTTTTCATAATGGCCTATTTTGCTTCGAACATCTACTGGCTTACTTACTGTTTTTGTTCCCAGGTTTTTAACAGAACAGTACAAAATAGCCCGTTCTCCTTTGTGGTGTGTAAAATTCGATCCCGTTGGCAGAAAGACTGGATTGGGTAACCGGTTCTTCCCTCTATCCCGATGTCTTCCTTCAGCTGAAAAGAAAAACAAATAATAAAAACTGTGTTTACTAAACGGACCAGAACCATGACGTCCTCTTTTCAGGTTCAAGGATAACAACCTACGTCATCAACATGGTGAAACTGGTTTAACTTGTTCGGATTTGAGTCGAAATCACTAAGAATATACCAATACCGCAGAATTAAAGTGTAATTTATGAAACCCAACATCAGAAAACGTATCTTCGGACACGTGCTCTCAGCGAAGATTCAGATCAGCTAGCGCACTCGCACAGTCCGATCGGAATCTTCACTGTGCACATTTTGAAAAGCACTGGATGCAAAGTTTCTTCGTGAGGACAACGACGACTCTAATCAGACTGCGCGTATGCGCAGGCTGATTTGAGTCGTCGTTGGGCGCACATGTCAGAAGGTATGTTTTCTCACGTTGCGGCTCTCATGTAAATTACGTACAATGTTCATTTATACGCTAATGCCTCTTTTGAATAGCGAGACCAACTGTGCCGTGGTAATTTGTATCAAGACATGTATTTTTAGGCTTTCTTATAACAAAACACCCACGATGTCTCATGAAGTGAATTGAGGAAGAATAAACATCTCTATCATACTTAGCACGCCAGTCTACACACCAAATTAATCAAAGGATATTGTTGATGAAAACAATTGTTAACACTGTGGAATTATATCCAAATAATTTGATTACCATTTTCGCTTATTCTTCGGAGTAACTTATCCAACAATATTGTTATAATTGGAATATACCATATTTTCTCACAGTATTCGAACAAAGAGGAATGAGTAACCAGTAACCCAGTCAGCAGTCTGTTTAAATCTATATCGGACCATTATCAGCCCGACAAGAATTCTGTCGGGCCGATGACGGTCCAATATAGATTTAAGCAGAATGCTAGCTGGGAAAGATCTTGATCGGACAGTATCCCCATAGTATTAGGACAGTGTAATCAGTAATAATCCAGATAAGGCGCCGTAAAATGCAGCGCCTCAGCAGGGTCTTTACTGTATATTCAGCAGTATTAGACACATCAACAGGTATTATTGCATAAAAAGCAGTGCCGCACGTTATTAATAGCCGTGCATTAACCGGCGAAAAGCCGTGTATTAACAAGGCAATTCACGCGCTGTAAATGCACGGCTACGCAACTTTCAATACGCTGCCTGTACCAGGGCCACAACATTGCTGCCGTCACGAGATGTGTACTGCCCGGCCCTAGAACGAACATAGTCCCTGGAAAATGCGTTCTCGAGACATCGGTGAAAAGGTGAAACAAAATAGTGCAAGAAATAACGCGATATATAGCACATGTTTTCAGTTTTTATGCAAGAGTAGCGATCGAACATGGTTTTTAAATGCATTAAATTTGCCAGGTCCCTAGGGAGGTGTTGAAAACCGCGGCCTCCGGCCTCGGTTTTCAACACCTCCCTCGGGACCTGGCGAATGTTAATGCATGAAAAACCATGTTTGATCCCTATAGTAACACCAACTTGTATAAGTTTAGGACCAGTACAGTGGCAAGCAGTTAAGAAGAATTAGTACACTTTCAGAAGAGGCAACTCTGTCAATTTTGCTTTATCTCCTTTTTGAGAGGATTCAACTCTAAAAGGAAACAATTGGACAGATCCCTTTTCAGAAGGGGGTTGGTGGTTCTGAGAGTATATTAATATACTCTCAGAGCCACCAATCCCTTTTTGAAGACTCACTATGTTCTTTATTTTAAAAGACATTCCCTGTGAAAAGCCATTGATTGATCTATCAAAATATATTATTTTCTGCTAGAGAAGTCTGTCTTTGAAAACGGAGGTAAATACTGCTCTTGAGGTGAAAACATACTCCACCCGAAAGGATTTCCACCATTTTTCTTTTCTTTTATTTATTTATTTATTTATTTATTTTTAAGTGGGAGTCTCTTTTGTGAAAAAGCTTTACATGCCCTTTCCTCAGGCTTGACAAATTTTAGAGAAACCGGTACGCTTTCAATGGAGAATATTATGCCAAAATGGTTTCTATCCCTTCTGAAAATGTATCTACTTAGATAAAGAATTTGCAACCGTTTTCTTAAATGTCGCATTATTTTGGACAGGCATTTTGTTGTCTCCCTTCAGAAAAGGGGGTCTATTGTAAACAAAGGACTTGTTTCCAAGGAGCACATTTCTTACAAGAAGAATATGAGCCCGCGGGCACTCGGTGGGTAACAAATACTCCAAAGTATCTCCAGGAGGGCAACGAAGACTGATCAGATTGCTCAGACGCACAAGCTGGTCTGAGTCTTCGCTGGGCATATATGCAATATTGTGGGAAATGCTATGTCCCCGCTCATACGTATATTGTCTAAAAACTGGGTTGATTTTCAAAACACGTATTTGGTGTACCTGCATTTTTCTCAAGGCTCGCAGTATTTAAGATCTGTTAAAACATATATTGTGCAAAAACTAATCTCACCCTAATTACGATGCATGTTAAACACATTTGTGCTCTCTTCTCAGCAGGTTTCTTAGCTAAATGAAAGACGTGAAAGCAAAAACCTTTTATGCCACTTCAAGTCGTGTTATAATTAGAAATAATTAAGCGTATTGCAGAAGGATGCCAGTAAGGTTTGGTGATAATATCCTGCACATCAAGACTAACTAACACAGTTTTTAAAACGTTTTCTCCCCATATGAGAGGCGACTAAAAATAAAAAGTAAATTGGCTGCCGGTATTTTCTCGTACCTCTTTTGTAGCTTAATTCGAGTTTCCAAATTACGACATGTGAGTGCGCCATGAAACAAAAGAATCTTAGGAACATACTGCGGACTCTCGCCATCTCGAATGGACTCTCTGAAATACATTACGACAACATGCCTATTCAAATATATTGAAAATTTTACAACCAAAAAATGCAAAATTTCAGATAAAAAAATCTGATATTTTTCATGTTTCTGCTCAAAACATAGATTGTGGGTACTCATTAGAACCGCCTCGATGAAGCGGTTCTAACGAGTACCCATATTCTATGTTTTGAGCAGAAATAAGAAATATAAGGTATACCCCTGTAAACCCCAGTTTTACCATATAAAAGTGGGGTTTAAGGGGGTCAAAATTATATAGGCATGATTTCGTGATGACTTCGAGATATCCGTACCTCGACATATCAGATTTGCAGAATTGCGGAAAAAATAAACTGAACAACAACATTCTACTAATGAATATGTAAATTGACTCATAAAGTTAGAGATGTATTGAAAATATTGTGAAAAAGAGGAGAAATTGCTCCTTCTGTTCTTTTCCATAATATTTTGTTACTGTTCTTAGATTTCCACGTTAAAACAGGGATCAAATTTTCACTTCAAGATGATAATGAGAGTCGAATGCGTATGCGAACAGCGATGGCATGATCAGAGTGCACATCCTTGCCTTCGCACCCCCGCCCCCCCGCCCCCCTCCCCCCCCCCCCCCTTACAGAATCATTGGACTCTGTATCATAAAACAATGTTTAGCAAAGCCCCGTATTAAATTGTGTGGTTACGCTGGTTGGTAAGCTTCTTTACTTCTAGTATAACCCCGAATACTTATTCTACAGGGATTATACTTTACAACTGTGTGCTCATCAGTTGTCCAAGTACAACGATATTACTTGGTATACAACATGCAAATAGTCAAAGTATTTGTAATGCTTTAACCAAATCAAATCACCCTTATGGTACGCTACGTCTTATTAGTGATCAATCACTAAGCTTTAACTGAAATTCAGAAGATGTGATTGGTTGATCTGCAAACGTTATGGTGTGGATTAGCACATTACTGCTCAAAAGACATACATCAATGTCGAGACCTGGTCAATGATAAAGGAGGCAACGTGCATGATTTAATTAAACATCAAAATGATTAAATACAGGACAAAATTGTTTTCTTTTTTTTTTTTTTTTTTTTTTTTTTTTTTCAAAATACATTTTTTTTTTATATTTCATAATTTTCACTGTTGGTCATTGGATATTTAAAAATACTAGGTCTCTTTTTTTCCAGGATTATCAATAGTTTAACTGACAGTTCCAAAGCAGTGCTTCTGCTGTGGTTTACTATTTCTGTCATTGTATGTCTTTGCATGTATGTTCTGGTGAACGTTTTATTTTGGATAGCCGTTCGATCAATCTTTGGGAAATAAACTGTCCTTTTGGCTTTCTGCTTGTAGTATCTTCACTGTGGTGCCGTTGCTTAAAGTACATCCTTTTTTCCTTCGGTGTCTTGGACGGAATATGTGAGGTAATTGTATCGATTCCTGATTATTGCCTTCATTTCTATTAAGAAAATGTCTTTCCAAAATACGTTGACTGGATATTTACTTAAACGGGATGTTTTATGATACTTCTATTATCACGTAGTTTAATTATTAACAGTGCATACGTTGTATAGCCTCTTGTGTTGATCTACGCTGCTCGATTTGTTTTATAAAAACTAGTAGGCTACAAAGAAAACCATCCGTTTAAGGTAAAGGAAACACCTTAAGGGAGACACTCTGACTTGAATATATCCATTATCCCATATCAGAGTGGCCAGTCCTGCACCACACTGAGGATATATGTACTTGCATAAAATGTTTCTCGGTTAATTGCATAGTTTGGTGACAGTGTGACTGAGACGACTGCTCACAAGAGCATTACAGAATAAGCTAATATGAAGGTCTTGAAAAATTCTTATTTGTTCCAGTTTCTTGTGATTTTAGGAAAATAATATTTAGGTGAATACAGGCACACGTCTTAATAGTGTGTCCACAAGGGCAATAACTTGAATTAACTGACAGGTGCTTGGTTTGACAGTTGATAGCAGGAAGAGGAGCCAATCAATCCCTTGTTAGAAAGAATAAACTGAAATGTAAGACATGTCTAAAGAACCCAGTAAGCATTCTACATAAATCTATAGCAGGCCCGCTGTAGATTTATAAAGATTGCTAGCTGGGAAGCACACGAAAGCGTTTATTGATTTGAATCTTGTGAGCAAAGTTATTCCTAGACTTGTTTGGAAAGCAACGTAAAATGAATTGTGGTCCGGAGCCGTAAAGGGTAACCCTCTTTTTTGCAAAGCAAATTCGCTTCTGCTTGAACGGTCCTCTTTTGAAAAGGGGGAACAGATACAATCAGTACTGAGTGCTCTAACTTCGGTGTGTATCCACTCACCTGAAGTGTTTCATATATACGAGTATATATCCTATCACAATACACTCATCAATGCAAACATTAATTTGCTGTATTGTAAACTGACCACTACCTGAAAGAAATACTTGTACGCTGACTAAAGTAATAAAATCCAACTGCAGTGCAACCACCCTGCAACAGCTAGGGAATAAAACCCAATTGCAGTGCAACCACCCTGCAACAGCTAAGGAATAAAACCCAACTGCAGTGCAACCACCCTGCAACAGCTAGGGAATAAAACCCAACTGCAGTGCAACCACCCTGCAACAGCTAGGGAATAAAACCCAACTGCAGTGCAACCACCCTGCAACAGCTAGGGAATTATAAAAGTGGCTGTTATATGGAGCTGGCTGTGGTTGAGAGGTGACCTTAAGTGGTGGTTCCACTGTATATATTTGTACATTTTGTCATGTGAAGTAACGAAGCTATGTATGTCACGTGTCATACCTGTGCCAAGTAAGACGTGTGGTTTATATGCATTTATTTTCCCGATATGCTACAACTTTTAATTATTTGTTCCAAGACAGAAAGCCTATATTAAAGCAGCCGCCAAATAACGTAGACAAAGTTCCATGCATTAGTAATGTAGATTTTGTCTGGAAGACCAATTATTGCTGGCGACAAGGGAGAAACGCTACGTAGTCTGATATACAGGAGACATGGGGCAGGCTTTTATGACTCCCTGAGCACTTAGGCAACTTATAATTATAATTTCTTTGTTTGTACACTTATTACTACATTTCAATTTAGATAAGCAAACACAAGGATGGTAACAGATTGCGAGGTCATTTATTGGTCAGCGTGCAGATACAGACATTTGTCCGTTCGCATAGGTTTTCTTGAGTTGCGTCTGATTTAGCGAGTGTTAGTGTATAATAAAGATTGCATGACAAGGAGACACAAATCACGCCTAGGCACGAGATAAACGTCTCCGAAAGAACCTTAACAGCTGCTGGAAGCTTTATCAGTCTGCTCAAATTACCCACTACTGGAAAATAAAACTTTGCTTGACCCGAGAATCCGGATTGTTGACGCCATTGTCGCAACTAATCTCTTCAGTTCAATATTATTTCTTTTCTCCGATTTCATTATTCAGCTCTTTAATCCTGCACACAGACCCGGCACAATTCATGAGAAATTTGCATGATCCTTTTTGTTTCATTATTATTTTTATTTTGCTTCATCCTGATTACTGTTATCTAAAGTGGAATAGCGTCTCTTTTAGTCCAGAGCAGCAATAGAAGCCTAAACGACAACGTTAAACCTTCTAAAATTGGTACGAAGTACATTTGAGCGGGGCACTTCCAAATCAACGAAAAAAAAAAAAAAAAAAAAACTTGAAGCCAGGCAAGACTCGTTTCCGTTCTTTTCACACATTCCTATCGCAATTGCAGATGTTTTCGTGGACACACATAAATTGTATACATAAAGAACCATTGCATCACGAAAACATGCCTATATAATGTTAACCCCCATTAACTCCCACTTTTATATTGTAAAACTGGGGTTTATAGGGGTATAAATTATTTTTCTTATTTCTGCTCAAAAACGTAGATTGTGGGTACTCACCCAGGCGGTTCTAACGAGTAATCAAAATATATGTTTTGAGCAAAAGTATGAAACAAATATCTTAATTTTTATCTGAAAACTTTCAGTGTTTGGTGGTGAAATTTTCAATATATTCGAATAGGCGTATTTTCGTAATGGTGTATCATTCAGTTTATGAAAATATTTCGGGTGTACGTTAAGGCGGTCGGCGTGATACAACGTGTGTACGTAAAGAAGGCGGTCCAAAAATGTACGTCGAGAACACCAAAATTCAAATTGTTTTGTGACCGTAGAGAAGACAGGTTTGTGTACCCCGAGAAGACAAACTCTCGCATCGTTCTCAACAGCTTAAGAATGACTATAGCTGATATTTATCCCGAGGGATAGAAGGGAAGGCAGATGAAGAACAAACAATGACAAGAGACAATGGAAAAGTTGCAATAACCGACATACAACAATAAAATAATAATAATACAGTTGACTCTCTTTATCTCGACTTCGCTTATCTCGAATAACTGCTTATCTCGAAATGAAAATACAGTCCTTGTTTTAACATGGATATCTAACAACAGGTAACAAAATATAGTGGAAAAGGTGCAATTTCTCCTCTTTTCCGCAATAGTTGAAATGTATCTCTATTTACGGGAGTAAAATTACATATTAATTTGTGAAATGTGATTTTTTTTTATTATTTATTTATGTTTTCTCAGTTCTGCATACGTCGAGGTACGGGTATCTCGAAGTATTTCAGTGAGTCTCTTGACTTTGAGGATAACGTGAGTCGACTGTATTGTTTGAACAAAAGCCGTTCCATGTGTCAGATTTGAGCGCATGGCCCTCACGAATATTGCAAGTTGGCATAATTAAGCCATTTCATGAGACAGCTGATTAAATGCATCCATAATGGTAATGTAATTGATATACTGATGTCCGGTATGAGGGATCCACTGTCTTAAAAATGGATGTCATGTAGATAAAAATTGAAAACAAAATACCAAACAGTATAGTGACAAAACATAAAAGTTAAACGGCGCAGATCCTGATGGGATGGCTCGTTACTCTGGCTCCACAATGTTTGCAAAGACTTTTCTGGTTTGTAGAGTTGAAAGGGTTTATGGAACATAATTATATAATAAAGTGCCTCTATTCGTACTAATTCTGACAAATCGGCAAGATCATACTGACAATGTCCAATATATCTTCTTCAGACCATGCATAATTTGCTAGTTCTAGTAACTAGTTTTCCGGAAGAACCAGCTTGTGTGATTGTATTAGTCTGGCCACATAACCACACTAAATTAGTTGAACTTAAGACTCTTTTTATTGTACTTGGGTATGATTTTTACTTGTATGACCCTGAATACTGGTGTTCTCTTCTGTTAATCATTGTCTTTTAAGTACAACTATTAAAATGCATGACACAAACAAAAAATCAGTTATTTCTATGCTAACCTTTCTTTTTTTCCTGAATGAAAATACATCGTTTCATTACGAAAACCCGCCTATTCAAATACATGTATATAGAAAAATTCACGTCCAAAAAAACTGAAACTTTTCATCAGATGATCTCTGTTTTTTTTTTTTTTTTTTTTTTTTTTTTTTTTTTTTTTTTTGTTTTGTTTTTTGTGTTTTTTTTTTTTTTTTTTTTTTTTTTTTTAATATATTTCTGCTCAAAACATAGATTGTGGGTACTCGTTACCGAGGCGGTTCTAACGAGTACCCACAATCTATATTTTTGAGCAGAAATAAGAAAAATAATGTATACCCCTGTAAACCCCAGTTTTACTACATAAAAGCGGGGTTTAAGGGGTCAAAATTATATAGGCATGTTTTCCTGGTGTTATAATACAATCAAATCTTTTTCCGATAATACCAATAAAGTCCCGAATAGTGTTTTTATGGGAACAGGTTACATCTGGTTGATTTCCGCCGTTTTGTTACAAAGAAGAGACATTTGTTGCTATTTCTCCGTCCCCCCCCCCCCCCCCCCCCCCCCCCCAAAAAAAAAAAAAAAAAAAGCATACCTATGTAGTTTTGACCACCTTAAACTCCACTTTTATACAGTAAAACGGAGTTTACAATGGTATACATTACGTTTCTTATTACTGTAAAAAAACATAAATTGTGGATATTCACACAAGTACCCACAATCTAAGTTTTGAGCCAGAAATAGGGAAAATATCAGAATTTTTATCTGAATTTTTTTCATTTTTGATGGTAAATTTTTCAGTATATTTGAATACGCGTGTTTTCGTAATGAAAATAAAAGTAAAAAATAGTGCCTTTGGAAACAAAGAACACGTTACAGATAGACAATGGGAGTCTCGGTTTTATTGAGACTCTTCATAAGTATTAATGAATTTTGCAACATTGCTTACGCTCTCTAGCGTATCCATGAACAGAGCTCCATTTTCAAATATACCTCATTGGGCCAAATGATCCCAAAGGCAATGAAACTAAAGCCGCTTCTGAAAACGGTTTTATCTTAAAAGGTACGCCATACCGATAGATATATTTTTAGTCTGAAAAGGACGACCATGTACTGTAAATATATCATATACAAGAAGTTACTCCCACTCCCTCCCCCCCCCCTACACACACACACACGCACACCCCAACCAGGTGCATCATGTAAGGTTTACCGAATCCTAATGAGCTGCAACGTCAGAAAACGTACCTTCGCACATGTGTGCCAAGCGATGATTCTGATCAGCCTGCGAATTCACGCCGTCCGATCAGAATCGTCATTGAGCGCACTCTGTATAGCCAAGGATGCAAAGTATTTTCATGCGGACAACGAAGACTGATGTGACTGCACAGATGCACAGGCTGATTTGAGTTTCCGTTGGGCTCACAATTGAAAAAGTACGTTCTCTCATGTTGTGGCTAATATGTAGCGGACCATAGAAAATCTGATTTGGACGATGGTGCCAAGATATTCAGAATAATATCGTATTTCTTGATTGTATTAGACTACTTCATCAGTTGTAAACGAATCACCATAAACTCGTTTATTGGTTAATTTATATAGAGAATGATCTAACATGTGTGAATACAATTCCAGCGCGATGAGATGTAGTGCATTTTAACCCATACACGCGTGGACTCTTTTACCTCAACTCTTTGGATAGGTCCATTTCCAGTAGAAGGGGTGTCTCGTGAATTTTCATTATTACTTGTACCATGTTTCATAGAAATTCTGAATTTAATGCAAACAGCTAGTGTAGACCGTGATAAGACGCGGCGTTCTGTGGCATCTGATCATAGTCTACATTGTCATTATCCATTTTCTTGGACGCTAGGCTTAACTTTGCTGATCAGGGTCTACAGTGTCATTGTCGCTTTGATGGGACGCTAGGCTAAAATGGTTTAACTCTGAACCAGTAACTGTCAAAGTTTTGATTTATTTGTTTTTACTCACAAAACCCCTTTGACTCAAGGACCTGGTTACATGTAAGTTGTTATAGTTATTTCTGAAGCCCATATCAGCCTGTGCATGCACACAGACTTATCAGGACATTCGCAATTCACTTACAGATTAACCCATTATGCCGAATGGACTCTTCTTCCTCCACTCTTTGAATCGGTCCATTTCCAATATAAGGGGTGCTTGGTAAGGTTTTTTATTATTACCATGTTTTACAGAAATTCCTGTATTTAATGCAAACAATATAGACCCTGATCAGACGCCGCGTTCTGCGGCGTCTGATCTGGGTCTACACTGTTTGCCAATGTCCCTTTGATAGTGCGCTTGGCTTAAATGTGTTAAAAATGAGAGGCATGTTACAATGCAGGCCTGGACGGCTGTGTAATTTTATATTAGCTAATACTGTGTCCAAAGGAGGTTCCCATGGCGCGTCTTAAAGGTCAAACTTAATCATGGTATTTTAATATTTCAATTTATTTTAAATTTGAATTACTGTAATTGTTTATGCTAAAACAAATTATAGTATAGTTATGGAAGCTGGTACGTGGAGACTACTGAAAGTTATTTCCAAGTGAAATCATGAAAACCGTTAAAACTCCTTAACATACTAAAACACTAAAACCAATCTTCGGAAGGATGTCAATCGTGCATGCTGAACATGTTTTATACTCAATGCATCGTGTACAATATAGTTTGAGCATGTACTCGCTGTTTATTTTCTAAATTGCCGTGGTCCAAGTATTGTGTTCATGTATGTAGCTGTATATTGCATTGTCTCGTCTGAGACTTTTAAGCTCACATATGCATCGAAAATCCATTTCGGTGTACGTATTTGAATCCCCTTATTGCCTCTGGGCTTTTTTTTTTTTTATAAACCCTTGTGACGTCCATTTTGAGGTACGAATATATAAACCATGTAAACTGTTTATTAACCCAGCGGGCACATAATCTATACAACGTCTCAACAACGTCAACGATGATTCGACGTGTGCCCACTGGGAATGATCGGAAGAAAATTCTCATGGCACGAAGAATAGAATTAGAAACCTCGTTACCGGGTTTGCTTTAACTTTACAGACCACTAAGCATGCCTACAATGTCGGTCCACATTTTGTGTTACAATGCATGTACATGTATGCGAATAACGAAGAACCGCGCCAACCCGGGCTGCGCGCTGCGTTGTTCTTGTCTAAGAATAGACTGCTTGTTTCCTCAACGACCTCAGTTCTTTCTCAACGTCGATACAAATAAAACAAAATAACACTGACACAAATGAAAATCAAATCGCTTTTTGGAAAAAGCAAAAACCTAAAAACATACAGCATGCATACCTAACGGTTCGAAACTGACATGCACACTGCTGTGAATCTTGTCTGTTTACTTATGTTTCTTCTCTTAGATCTTTATCAGTTAGACAGCTCCAAACGAAACAGTGACTTAGAACATGAGAACAATACGGACTTAGATTATGAAAACAATACGCAGTCAGATCACCCTGCGCATGCGCAAAGTATCATCCGGGTCTTTGCTCTCCATTCATACATTTGTACATTCTGTAGAAATCAATGATTCTTTTACCGGATACTGAAGGCCCTGATCAGTCTGCGCGGATGTGCAGGCTGACCTAGGCCTTCGCGGTCCGCCAATGCCCGATGTAATGTTTTCGCATGGCGCGCAGTTTGGAGCTGATCGGGAGGGGTCTATAAACATAGCGTAAGCATTTGTGGATACTGCAGGTGTTCACAGATTAACGCCTAACATTCTGGTTAGAAATATCAGCAGACGACATCTTGAACTATTTTTCGATTTTTCGCAGAAAAATGGACTTGACATTGCATGCAAATTGTCTCAAATTTGCATGAAATGTCAAATCCTATTTTCTGCGAAAAATTAAGAAAAATAGCATCAATTTGTCGTCTGCCGAATTTGCCCATAGCATGCTATTTTTTTATATAATTCTTTTGGAAAAATCAAAGCACGTGATAGCAATAATTCTGTTCTTAGGACACGATGAAAATATAAAACGAACTAAATGTTTCACATATGGGAGACTGGATTGGGATTAGATTGGATCTTGGCACAATTAAAACTCGTTTAGTGCATTTTATCTTTAGATGATAAAAGTGATGAATATTAGATTCATTATATTTACCGCAGAAACTACATTTTGTATGTTATTGATATAAAAGTAATATACTGTTTGGCAAAGGACAGACAAGTACAAGCAGCGCCTAATGAAAATGTTGGTAACATTTCAGCAATGAAAGTGTTCGCTTCCATAGAACAACGTAAAGAGATTATACTATATTTAGACTTATTTCAATCTCTAGTGATTAATTTTTTTTTTTTTTTTTTTTTTTTTTTTAATTCCTTTTGATGTAGCCACTAAAATAAAACAAGACAATATTGTAGGCTGGGATTATGGATCACTAATGTGGCTCCATAATTCTAACATGTTGTATTTAATATTTTCTTTGGTTTATTTCAGTGTCTATATATATATAAAAAACCGTATTCGACCTAATTGCCGCACATCCCTATAAGCGCACAGTCATGCAAGTTCTTAATCTTCAGATTAAAATTTGTGTATTTTATTTACTTATACAAGCATATGTTGTTGATAAACAGGACATTCAAATGAGTACAAAACCACATGCTTTTATAAAGAAAATCAAAAGGAAAAAAAACGCATAAACATCTTAAAATACGCCCCTCATAACGTCCTCCTCATTAAATCCTTTCTTCATTACGAAAACAGGCCTATTCAAATATATAGAAAATTTCACCTCCAAAAACTGAAAAAAAAATCAGATAAAAAAAAAAACTGTGATATTTTTCATATTTCTGCTTTAAGCATAGATTGTGGGTACTCGTTAGAACAGCCTCGGCGAGGCGGTTCTAACGAGTACCCACAATCTATGTTTTCGAGCAAAAATAAGAAAAACAATGTATACCCCTGTAAACCCCAGTTTTACTATATAAAAGTGGGGTTTAAAGGGGTCAAAATTATATAAGCATGTTTTCTTGATGTTAAAGTGTATCCTTAGTATAGGTGGATACATATTTTACCACAAGTTTTCGCAGTAATTTTGAAAACCCAAAACCACGATTCGTTTATTAGGTCGAATACGGTATGAACATTAATACATTTAGTCACTGGGGCCTGAAGCCTGTCAAGTACTGCATTGTACAGCCCCACAAACCTTTCTCGGCTCAAATGTATGATGCATTTCTTCAGGTTATTTTAAATTAAGTTTCTTCTAATAGCGCAAAAACAAAGAAAGCTCTTAACCTTTCGAACACTGATAAGACAAATAATATCTGACAATAAATGACAGGCATTTTCTTATTTTCCCAGAAAATAGGAATTGGCATTACATGTACATGCGAATCATCCCATAAAGGATGATTCGCATGAAATATCAATTCCTATTTTATGGGGAAAATAAGAGTATTTATTCTTGTACTCGTGATAGTAACGATGAAATATAAAACGAAATGAATGTTTCACATATTGGAGACTAGATTGGGATTACACTGGATCTTGACACAATTAAAAGTGGTTTAGTGCATTTCATCTTTGGATGATGAAACTAATGAATAATAGATTTATTATATGTACCTCGGCAACTATGTTATTGATATAAAAATAATATACTATTTGGCAGAAGACAGACAAGTACAAGCAGTACCATGTTAATGTTGGTGACATTTCAGCATGAAATTATTTCATTTAAAGAATATTGACATTTTTTTTTTCTATACAAACAGATAATTTAAAAACAAAAAGTGAAAATACGCAGGAAGTGCCACAATCATGAAGCAGGGCCCTCCCGAGGCACCAAAAGAAGGAGAGATGAGGAACAAATTAGAACAACACAAACGCCACATATTAAGCCACAGACGCACACACAAAAAAAACAACAAAAAAACAACAACACAAGAATTGCAACACAAGAACCGCCTTGGAACGGTCAGTAGGAAAATTACTGGGGGCATAGGCTGGCGCAATTAATCGGATAATCGTTTACTTGATCGATAAATTCCACAAAAATGATTATCACTACAGATTTGCCAATAATCGATTATTTGGTTTACTCTGTCTGTTACTTTACCGTATTTACCTTTAGTATTGAGACACCTCAACTCCTTACCATACTTTATCTAAAATTTGAACAAGTACAATTTACTACCCACTGTTGTGTCTAAAAATGCTGATGAATGTCAAACAGTTTAGACCCTGATGAGACGCGTTTGCGACGTCTCATCGGGGTCTACTCTGCTCAGGCCTGTCTGACCGAATACATACAATAAAGTATAACATATGGTAAGAGTCGTGCACAGACAGGTAAAATTATGACCAAATCTTCAGTGATTACGAATCAATTATCGATCACAATGGCAGGACTGATAATCGATTATCTTTTCAGCTCTGATTAGCCACCCTTAGCTTAAGCCAGTTTTACTATAGCTTTATCAAAGTCGCGCCTTTGTACAACAATACATATACACTGTACAGACTTATAAGTTACAGAGGTGCTCAGTTTGAGTTCAGCCCCACAAAACTCCCGTAGCTCAAATATATGGTTATTTCAAAATAAGCTTCTAGCAGCATATACAATGTAACAAATTAAACAAAATGCTTTAACTATTCAAAAACTGCTAAAAATGAATTGTAGACAAAAATAAAATGACTGGTATTTTTACTTAGTTTCCCAGAAACACATGCTAATAATGCCCTACGGGACGACTCGCATAAAATTTCAGTTTCTGTTTTCTCTCAAAAATATAAAAACTGTTTACAAAACTTATTCTGAACGTATTCAAATATAGCGTACAAACGATTAAAAGCGGAGAAATTATTTCACTCCAAAGACCTGACCATTGCTGTTTGGTGTCTGTAATATAACATAATTACATCCCTGTGTACGTGCCGAAATGTTTTTTTTTTTTTTCTGCTTTTAGGAACTATCATACATGTACATGTAAATTATGATGTAAGGGATTTTTAAGTGGACTGGATGCACTTGGAGGATTTTCCGCCAAGGCAAATAACCCCAGTGGGCACACAACGTTAAAATGACGTCGTATCAACGTCGATGCGACGTGATCACGTCGCATCGACGTTGGTACGACGTCATTTTGATGTAAGCCTGCTGGGACAGTATGACACTGTTTGTGTTCCTGCACACCAAGCCCCTTTTGAAAGGGGACTACTATAAAAGGAAAGAATTCTTTCCTTTTATAGTAGAGCCTGTTTCCGAATGGAGGCAAAATCAGTGCTGACAAAGTTTCCTTCCTGAAAGTGTATATCCATTCTTCTTAAAGCATTCATCAGGTCGTTTAGTCAGTGGATGTTAAATGGCAGACAGTAGACATATTTCCATATGCATCATATGCCTACAACAATGTTCAGAACCAAACCGTTAGAAAACAAACCTTATGATTCTGAAAAACCTGAGCATCCTCGCAGTCTAATTGATCTTCACTGTCTGCCTGAAGATGCATGGACACTTTGACGGACCATAGAGTGCCGAGCGAAGACACTGATCAGATGTGCAGGCCAATCCAAGTCTTCATCGGGCGCACATGTATGTCCATTGGTATATTTTATCACGCTGCAGCGCTTATCTCTGATTTGACGGCGTTTTGTTTTATGTTTGCATTTCGCTCACCTTGACTCTTCCACCGCGCATGTCAGTAGAAAAGCGACTAACGAACCAAATTTTTATCGACCGAAAATCAGAAAATGGGTCAAGTAACCGTTTCCTTGGATTGTCGTTTAGATACGAGGTGCAACAGTTGTTAGCTTGCTAATTAGTGACAAAAACAACAACATATGTTTGCAATAGTTTGTCTAACTTTTACTCTGAATTGTATGTATAAACTCAAGGTCCAGCCTACTGATGCGACGTACTGTGTTTTGACAACTGGCCCCAGTTGTTCAAAGCATCGTTAGTTTAACGAGCTCGTTAGTGGTGGACAAAATGTTAACTGTTCTAGGAAATTCAGTATCTAATTTACAGATATTTTTGCTGAAAAAAATGTGAGAAGCTTTTGCAAATGCAAAAGCTACTCACATTTTTTTCAGCAAAAATATTAGCATATATGTCATATTTGATAATCAAAGTTTTAACGATACGTTAACTAACGGCATCGTTAGTTTTGAACAACTGGGTCCTGGTATATTTGCAGACCCTGTGTATGACAGAGCAGTTGTATAAATGTTGACCAATGACGGCGCAGATATTTTATTCCAAAGTCGTTCTTTATACAAAAGAGTCCATTGGCTGGAAATGTCGATGTCCATAAACCTGGTTCAGGTCAGCATTACGAAAACACGCCTATTCAAATATATTGAAAATTTTACCACCAAAACAATGAAAATTTTCAGACAAAAATTCTGATATTATTTCATATTTCTACTAAAACATAGATTGTGGGTACTCGTTAGAACCGCCTCGACGAGGCGGTTCTAACGAGTACCCACAATCTATGTTTTTGAGCATAAATAAGAAAAATAATGTATACCCCTGTAAACCCCAGTTTTACTATATAAAAGTGGGGTTTAAGTGGGTCAAAATTATGTAGGCGTGTTTTCGTGATGGCTACAGTATTTATGTCGGTATCCAGCCGCCCTATTTGTTATACAACGAATGTCGACTACAGGTAAGAATGTCGGTCGCTGTGCAAAGGCATTCATTCCACACATAAAAACAAAGATCATTAAAGGTCAGGTGCATTATGATAATATTCTGAGAGCTCTGCAGTCTGCACTAGTTTCGTTGTGCATTTCTCGTAACTAAGGGTGATATCGCTAAGTAGCAATACTTGATCAAACAGTGCAGACCAGACCAGACGCCGCATTCTGATCAGTATCCAAACATTGCCACTCCAACAGTTTTTTATGACATATCAACCGGTACCTTTATAATAAAGTGGGTGTGTTAACAGGTTAAGATACTCATACAGCAAATTTTCGACATATCAAAAGGTAGTAAAAATGGATGTGTTAAAATTTAAGGAAAATATGGAAAACAATTAAACTGACCGAAAATTTAGGGTAAATTTGGTAAATATATGTATGATAAATACAGTATCATACCGGTATTGGATCATGTCGGTTTTCCAACAGTGCTTCTCGTATCAAATGTAATAGATTACATAGTGTTAAGCAGTATGATGTTACTAACACTTGCTGCCTTCTTTCAAACTCAGAAAAAAATGCCGCTACGTGAGAAGAACGTACCTTCCGACGACGACTCAAATCAGCCTGCGCATCCGAGCTGTCTAATCAGCGTTTTCGTTGTCCACATGAGGAAATATTGCATCATTTGCCATCTAAAATACGACTAGGGAAGATTCGGATTAAACTGTGCCGTATGCACATGTTCGAAGATAAGTTTTTTCGACGCTGCCGCTCAATTATATTAATAAACAAGAAAGTTGTCGATGATGGTAACACCTGATATAGTTGTGGATGGGCCGCTAATAGCAATAGGTTAACTGAGGATATATGCGAAAAATGTCTGATAGTAAGCCTTCCGAAATCATCCTGCACTGAATATTCGGGCACTGTAGGGAACAGGGGACCAATCGTGCGGTGAGGACTGGAACCAGCAAAATAAAGTATGCAGAAGCCAAAGGCTATAATTCATGTAAAAGGTAGACTCTGACTGTACAATAATGTATGAGACTTTATTTATATCAGTTTTACACACAAGTATCTATTATTCAAAGCAAAAGCAAATTCAAATTTAGTAATAATATAGTGATGTGCTGTGGTTGAAAAATCACACCTTGTTATTTTTTTATTCTTTTGATTATTTTTCACCAAATTAAGTGCACTTGAGATTAAGGGCATTTAAATGCTTAAATATGCTGAAAGACCTTTATTTCCTGATATGCATTTTGGCAGTCTACACAAATGTCTAACTGAAGAACAACTTTGTAAATCAAAGAATATAGTGAGGGTCAGTATTGAGATAAATGCATTAAAGCGTGCCTATGGAAAAGTAAGAACGGATACACCCGGTAGATAATCTACGATATTGTATTTGACAGACCCTGTTTGCCACAATGCACAGCTAGTCCCTTCTGTAAAGTGGTCTATTCTAAAAAGAAAGACTTTGCTCCAAGATGGAGCATTTTTTTTTCTTTTTAGACTAGACCCCATTTTCAGTAGCGATGTAAAACCAACTGTGACAGTGTTGCACTTGGATTACATTATTATTGCATGCATGATCCGAAAGTTATTTTTTTTAGTAAAATACAAATTTTGAAAATGTGTCTAGCAACTGATTAGCACTGAATAATGACTAAATGGCGTGGAAGAAATCATATTCTAAAGCTGCGATAACGGTAAACAGAAATAATATACGTCCAGCAGGAAATAGCATTCGCAATAACAAACGTGCCGCAACTAGGGTAAAGGTACTTTATGGTTTCTACATTCGGAGAAGTTTCCGGTCAGCCTGCGCATCAATACAGTGTATTTAGTCTGCAGTCTGCTATATTGTAACCTGAAGAAACCATCTATCCTCACTATGTAATGATCCACAAAATGCCATTTGACATTCCTCGTCAGAGAGGGCGAATGCGCATGATAAACTTTGTCGTTGGTTGGCGTACCAATCACAAGTTACATTTTCTCACGTTGCGGTTATGATGAAATGAAGCCCAACTCCCAGTCGTATAGTTATTAAGGGTAATATTTTCTACCCCAGAAGCTATTGTTTTACCCTATGTACTCTATTACTCTAACTCCTTATAAGTCTTGTCCGAAACTTTCATCAAGGTTATTTTACTAATTGAGCCGTGTCCAGTTAACAAGTGCCCTAGACCAATCCGCAATATGCAACTTGGAATGCACATCGTCAGCCACTTAGGGATGACAAGGGGCTCACTCTTTTGTGGATGATTTTCTTGTTCTTACAAATGTTGATTGTATGGGCGAACAACGAAAGTTCTGGCGGGACTGCGCGAATGCGCAGGCTCGCCTGAACCTTAGCTGTTCGCATATGCTACAACATACATTTTTGCTTTAAAAGTCCAATTGATATTGTGTTTAAAACTCTGATGGATGCATGGCAAAGAATGTATATGCAATCACGGCGTCTGATCTTGGGTCTACACTGATCGCTAAAGGTTTTATATTCCACAACTTTGCGACAGTATGGCATTTACATGTACCAATCTCTAAAGATATGTTATCCACGACGAGAAAAGGTGTCTTCGGGGAAAGGCAATCAGTAAAGATCATGGTCAGCCAGCAGGGATACACTACAATCTCTTTATAACACGGTTCGTTATAACACGGTTTTGGATATAACACGGTTCGAAGATGGATCAAAAAATTATATATAGATTATATTGAAAAATGACCATATATGGTCATTTTTCAATATAATCTATACATTTTTGTTTGGATATAACACGGTTGTTTAACTAACACGGTCTATGTTATGGACCCCAACAATAGTGTTATAAAGGGGTCGTGGTGTATATAGTTTGAGGAGGGACTTGGCTATATTTCTTTATGTTCTACATTATCCAATGATTCTATAAGCTTAAATGTCCTAATCAGATCAGGGACTTCGCTGTCCGCATATGACCAAAGACACGTTTTCCCATGACGCGGCTCATCCTATAAATAGATTGTACAAGGAATAAAAACTTTCAAATGATCGATCCGCAAGATTTCACGGTAAAGATAGCCGAAGTGAAATATTGGAATTGTGCTACCAAAGGAGATTTGCTAGACATGTACGAGCAGCAAAGCCTAGATAAACTAGCCCAAAAGCAGTTGCATCAGGCTATTTTCCGCCCGTCGATAAAGTCTATAGTATCCAATGACTGCCCAGCAGACACACAACGTTGAAACAACTTCGTTTCAACGTTGATTCAGCAGAACGTTGAATTAACATTGAAACGACGTTGTTTCAACCGTAAGTGCCTGCTGGGTAAGTAGGCGATAGCGAAGTCTACTTCGGACAGCATGAATGCGCAGCCTTTTCCTGTGGTTTACATACCGCCAAGTTTTAGACCCTACCCAGCAAACACACTACGTTGCATCAATGTCGTTACAACGTCGCTGCGTGTGACGTTGCAGCGATGTTGTAACCACGTTGTTTGTTTGCTGGGTAGTATCCGTATAAATATATGACCGGAAAACCCTTTTCCCCATGGCGCGACTGAGATAAGTTTGATATATTCTTCGTTCTGAACTAATCATTTAATTACTTGCTAATTATCGCAGAGCTAGCTTAATCTGCCAGGAATTAGGTGAGGCTTTCAATAAACATAAAATTCTTTAAGATATGTAAGTTTATTTCTTAGTAGAGCTACAGACACCAAATATTCTTATTCTGGTAATATGAACGTGTTTTTTTTCTGTTTTTTTTTTTTTTTTTTTTTTTTTTTTCTTAAGATCACTGATTCATGTAGATATTACATATATGACGGTTAGATATTAATGATATTCTACTGAATTGTCATGGTCAAACAGTTGAAATTAAAACAGCTACTCACTTTTAACCCATTAAACGCCAAATTTCAATACACGTATTAGAAAAATATATATACATGTACTTAGTAAATGCGTTCTGTTATTTTTCCAAGAAAATAGGAATTGACATTCCTGCGATTCGTCTTGCATGAAATATCAAGCCCTACTTTTTTTCTGAAAAAAAAAAGTATAATTTGTTATCTGCCATTGTTTTCATCAGCGAACTAAGGCTTAAGAAGATTCTGATATGTTTATGCTATTAGAAGCTTATTTAAGAAGTAACCATAAACACTTTAACAGTTCCTTCAGCCAAGGGAGTTTATGGGACTGTACAATATACAGTATTAAGGTAATATAAGGCTCCAAAACAATAATTGTGTAATCGTCGGAAATTTAACGGACGCCGTTTGCATATGCCCTGAATATTCCCCTTTTCATGGATCACATTTACTTGTATATTATCATAATGTTATATAAACATACACTTCCTTGAGATTCCCTAAGCCCTTATGCCTTAAGCGAAGACTGAATACCCAGATCTGCTTGCACATCCGCACAGCCCTATCAGTCTTCTCTGTGTGGCTATTTGCTACAAAGTATATGTTGGATCTACAAGCCGGCAACGAAGGCTCTGATCAGCCTGCGCGCATGCGCGCAGGCTGATCAGGGGCTTCGTTGTCTGCATAAAACACATAGACATTTTTTCTGCTGTGCATCTTTATTTATCCCACTACAGATAATTTTATATGTCAGATTCACCTTTACAACAACATTCTACGATCATGCCTTATCTGCTTCTCATTTCTTCATGTCTTTGATACAAGGTTAGACAGACATCCTAGTAACAGTAGGTTGCTCCATTTTGAAATCTCAAGTCCTTGCACAAGTACTAAACGTCTATTTCAGTTATCGTCTTTTGCTATATATAGAACGTTTGATAAGATCAAACATCTATTTCGGCGGGATCAAACAGCTACTGCACTGCATTAAAACTTCTACTGCGATGCAAAAGTGCTTCTGTTTTCGTTCCGCTATTTTAAATATAAAGCACCGATCATGATTACGAAATCTGCTCTTTAGAAATGATACCAAAAACTGCTCAAACTTATACAGCAAAACTGGGTATCTTGAATGAATACATGTAGTTTACTTCTACGAAAAGAGTATTTTGAATGGATCCCACCTAGCGACAACGTATGAGAACAGTGATGGCCCGCACAGTCTGATCAGGGCATTAGCAGTCCCCTTTGAGTATCATTGAGAACTATTGTACACGCTCAAAAAACAGCACGGCCATACTAAGACTGTAAGGCTGAATCTACATGTCCATATGTCTACTATACAAGTCAGTCTCACACAAATCCATTCAAATCAAAGGATCTAATATGTTATTATATGCTGATGACAAAAAAGGGTAAGAGAAAAGTCCAGGGAGTGCCACAATCACAAGCCGCAGTCCTTCCTAGACATAAAGAGGAACCAGACAAAACCAAATAAAAGCAAATCGAACACACGTACGAAAAGCACTAAGATTAGCTCTCTCTTCCCCGACAAACCTAGCAGACACGAAACAATTCCATTATGAAAACACGCCTATTCAAATATATTGAAAATTTCACCACCAAAAATTGAAAGTTTTTTAGATAAAAATTCTGATATTTTTCATATTTCTGCTAAAAACATAGATTGCGGGTACTCGTTAGAACTGCTTCTCCGAGGCAGTTCTAACGAGTACCCACAATCTATGTTTTTGAGCAGAAATAAGAAAAATAATGTTTACCCCTGTAAACCCCCGTTTTACTGTATAAAAGTGGGGTTTAAGGGGGTCAAAATTATATAGGTATGTTTTCGTGATGATTTCTTATTTTCACCGAATATAGGACTTAAATAACTAACAACCTTATAAGATAATTTGTATGAACTATTATAAATGTATGCTATTGGCTGAGAAAAATAACAAAATACTTTAAAAAATTGAATGTAAACTGCTTATTCGGTTTTAACACATGGAGCATCTTCACTTCAGATGTTTAATCATTGTAGTTCTATAGACTACATGTACCACTTAATTAACATTTAACTCTTTTGCTCCGATGTTCACCAGTAAACAATTGTATGCCAAACAGTACCAAACATATGTTTAAAAGTCTTCTGCACATGCTAAAAAACATTTGCTTGCTTGACGAGGTTCTAATAATTCAGAAACAACACGGTTAAAATTTGTTTGTTAGCCTTGTATAGTACATATACATGTACTCGTGATTTTTATTTCAGTGCAGCATTTTTATTTTTTCAGCAAGACTATCAACAACAAAAGAAATGATATTTGCACCCAAATTTAACCTATTTATGCCTAGCATCCCGCCAAAAGGACATTGGCAAACAGTGTAGACCCAGATCAGACGCCGCAGAAGGCGGCGTCTGATCAGGGTCTACACTGTTTGCATTAAATAAAGGATTTTCCATAAAACATGGTATTAATAAAAATGTAACCAGACACCCCTTATATCGGAAAAGGACCGGTCAAATTTAAAACAGAGAAGGTAGAAGAATCCATTCGGCATAAATAGGTTTAACAATGTTGCAGGCTCATATGTACGCGTGCGCATCAGTGCCACCATCCTTCAGTTTTGTTATGGCATTGTCTGAAATGCTCAAAAAATGTCATCACAAAACGGAAGGATAATTGATGCACACACGTTTCTCATAACCACGGCGTCACAATCACTGTTCTCGACGTTAGTATATTGGAGAATAGTCTCCAATTCAAGTTTGATTATTGTCGCCGGGTAGGGAACTGACGCACTTTCAAGGGGGCCAACTCTGTCAAAATTGGTATGTGCCCTTCTAAAAAGCGATCCAAAGGATTTATCCCTATTACAGGATTTGTTTTCCTTTCAAAGTATACAATGTAGCCCTTTTTATGAAGAGATTGGTATGTACCCAGTCATCATTCTACGTAAATCTATATCGGGCCGTCATCGGCCCGTCAGGGTACATGTAGCTGACGGGCCGATGACGGCCCGATGTAGATTTACGTAGAATGCTAGCTGGGTAGAAAAGCAAACAGGCAGTCACAAAAAATGTCTCTCTTATATAAAATGGCAGAAAATCTACAAAATGTGTGGCGTCCCTGTAATGTTAGGACATAGAAAGACATTTTAATTCAATAGTACATATGTACATATGGTACTATTCTATATAAAAATATATATGGCTTTTGAAAACAAATTTAAAATCACACTCAAACACCTGAATTGTTCTAAATTTTTTAAATACATGGGATTGGTAGAGCGTTCACACACACAAACACACACACGCACACACACACACACACGTGCACGCACACAGACAAATACACATGCACACGCACGTACATCCTGACCAGATCTGTTCTAAATGTTTTCTCACACTTAGCCTGCTATTGATCTGCATTGATTCTTCGTCAATAATTGACCAGAAAGATAACCGCCTATCAAGGTTTGCAAAGATACGTTTAAGATAGGCAGCAATACTTAATTCCAATATAAACTGCGTAGTGAATAACCTGCCGTCCGTCGTATGCAAACTGCGCATGCCCGGACCGGACTACGCATGTGCAATTGGGCGGTTCGCATTTTAAACAGTATACAGTCCGATTGTCGTCCAGATGATTTGTGCAGTCCATGAAATTATACACTTGTTCAGTCCATGAAATTATACACTTGTTATGATCTTTTTCGGTTCGTACATGCAGGAAAATGGGTTTTAATACGAACCGGCTCAAATGATCAGATTTCGTGTCAAAGTATCATTCATTCAAAGAGTGAAAAAAGGGCAAGCTTTTCTGATGTTTTCTGTTGTGATATTTCTTGTAAATTATGTAATGCATCTTTTCCGCCTTTAAGTATTTATGTCCACCATACCATAAATAGCATTGATTTGAACACTCGTTAACGCTTAGCTCTCTAGATAAAATTTTCAGCAGATGACATTCTGAAATATTGTTTGTTTGTGTTTTCTTATTTTTCCCAGAAAACAGGATTTGAATTCAATACCTTTGTATGGAATGTCAAATCCTGTTTTCTGGGAAAAATAAGAAAATAATATCAATTTGTTGTCTGCTGTATATGTCAAGAGAGTGGTAAAGGTTAAAGGAAGAGTTAATTGTTTTCTAGTGGTTGGTTTGTTTGTGTTTAGGTTTTACGGCCCAGTCAACCCAAATAGATCATGTCGAGCGCGGTCCTACCCGCACTTAACCACACTTTTATTGGGCAAGCTTAGTCCTCTAAGCGGTTAACCAGTATTGTGAACATTCTTTCGCCAGAAACTGACAACTGTCCTTCTTGAATTAGTGGAAGAGAGAGAATGACCGGAGAAAATATTTCATGATCAATCTCAACGAAAGGCTTTCTGTTAGAGTAGACTCCTTTTCAGAGGGAAAGTACATCACGAAAACATGCCTATATAATTTTGACCCCCCTTCAACCCCTTTATATAGTAAAACGGGGGTTTACAGGGGTATACATTATTTTTCTTATTTCTGCTCAAAAATATAGATTGTGGGTACTCGTTAGAACCGCCTCATTGAGGCGGTTCTAACGAGTACCCACAATCTATGTTTTGAGCAGAATTATGTAAAATATCAGAACTTTTTATCTGAAAATTTTCATTTTTATGATGGTAAAATTTTCAGTATATTTGATTAGGCATGTTTTCGTAATGAAACCATTTTGTTAGAGTTGCGTACTCAGAAAGAGTATCCATTCCCTTAACCACTGTGTAATATGCTTATTGTTTCCTAAATTTGGAAGAAGCTGATTATACATGTACTATTATGCTGCGTGTCACAAAGGAGCTGCCTAATACAATTCTTTCCATATGCAGTTATTTGGGACAAACCAACCATTCAGCTGAACGTATCATATGAATTAAACTGCCTCATACATTCTGATAGTTGTACGTATAATATGAATTAAACTGGCACTACATTCTGAGCTCCATTCCCCTACACATTAAACATGCGCCCCCCCCCCCCACCCCCACCGTACACACATACATACACATACAATAAGCACACATACGCATGCACTAAAAGAGCCTGATCAGTGTCGTTATTTGGTCTATGGAAAGGCTTCACCATGATTTTTAGACTGTTTCATCCGATAGCGGTGACTGATCAGACCGTGAGGGTGTACAGGCTGACCATCGTCTCCGCTGTTCGTACATGCCGTGGTTTTAGTTTATTGTAAACCCGGTTCAAATCACTAGTCATTCGCGTTGAAATACAGTCAACCCTCTTTATACCGACACTCGATACAACGACAAAATTCGTTATAATGACAATTCGAATGTCAGGAAATCTTCGCTCAAGGGATGATAATTAACAAGAAATTATGCAAGACCATTGCATTGAAACTTCAAGCAACATGTTTTGGGTATTTGTTAGAATCGCCTCAATGAGGCGATTCTAACAAATATCCAAAGCATATGTTCTATGCGGAAATAAGAATAAAACAAGGCATTTTTTACATATCATTATGTCCATTATGGATTCTTTACAATAGCAAATTAATTATAATAACAACATCTTTGGGGACAAATGCTGTCGTTGTAACGAGGGTTCACTTTATACTCAACTGTGGGACAACCGTATACTTGTTCTATTACAGTCCAGCCGGGGCACAGTATTACCTACAAGATTCCATGTGCGCCCAGCACAGACTCAGACCTGTCTGCGCAATTGTTTTGAATTCTTTGATACCTAAAATCTACCCTACGCAAACTCTGATCAGACTGCGCGTATGTGCAGGCTGATCTGAGTCTTCGCTGAGCGCACATTGTACTTTGTAGGAAATGCTGTCACCCGGCTCATCGTTATTCAAATGTGGGACAACCGTATACTCGTTCTATTATACATCATAACCTACTTCCATATTGCTGCATTCATTAACATTCACGCGGCAGTCTTCTCTGTGAAAAGGCTTTTCCGCGAAGCACCCACGCGACAAAAACGATTCTCAACCCCAATGGGAGCACTAGTTCAAGTTCACGGAAGCAAATGATTTAAGTATAGAAAGGCCTGCTAAAATACTGGGCGAAACGTGAAGACATAAATGTTTTACAAGGAAAATGCATTTGCTTTAATGATTCATTAGCTCTTATATTGAGATTTTAAAGGCCGGTATAAGTTTATGCCGATATGATTGCTCGCTTGAAATGAACCTCTGAATTTTAGATAGCCTTTTTGTCTTTATTGCTGTTTCTTAAATTACATTCTGTTGTTTGATGCACGGCCGTATAATGGTCTCAATCTGCATTTAGAGTTTGTTCTCTGTCGTCTCTAAAGCAACAGAAATATTGATGTATTATGTCAATGACATGTAGTTTCCTTATTTTAAACATTCTGTCAAAGAACAACTGAATATGATGTTTGAAGCCAACATCACGATATTGCTTTAGTGAGCAATAAATTGTCGAAAACATGTCTGAATTGATGAAACTATGACTTTTCTATTGCCATTTTACATTTCACACACACACACAAGGGTTTACAACTCTAGTGCATCTGCTCTTTCTTATTCAAGTAAGTGGATTATTCAGGTTATCATATGCCTACACACAAATTTTCTTAAGGTTGTTGTCCACGTGATTATCACTGACCAATAAAATCAAATCGCGCATTAGACGGACTAACCAAATGTTCACGATATGAAACCCACAACCTGTTTTCTCCGAACTGAACTCTATCTAAAACCTGGACTGGGATTAGTGCTGGGACATTGGCAAACAGTGCAGACCCAGATCAGACGCCGCAGATCGCGGCGTCTGATCAGGGACTGCACTGTTTGCAAAAATTACAGGAAGTTAAGGGTTGAATGAAACTGTTTAAAGTCCCCTACGCAGACTCTGATCAGACTGCGCGTTCAGGACCATTTTCCGAGACAATAGACCATGCAGTGCTGTCAGCTCTTTGATTGATTATGGCCGTATGATTAACGTATTTATTGGCTTTAATGCATCATAGAACAACTAAATTGTACACTTTTCCAACTGAAGCCGCAGACCTACTTCGAAAACTTATCAAAAGCTGTCTAAACCCCTAAATAACTGCATATTCATAGTCTTCCTTACATGAAACAATGCTGCAACTGTTATAAAAGCAAAACAGTCTTAGAAACACTGTCGACTGTCAGAAAAAAAAATGTTAATTTACATGAAACCAGCCCTAAAATTCACTACTGTCCCGATCTGTCTTACCTGCATGATACGGTCCTTCGACAGATGCCTACCACTGTTTTTCAGTAAAGGCACGTTACTAGTAATGCTGATGAGCCTTAGATCGACATACCAAAATAGTGTTTTTGCTGATACCCTTGGAAAAGCCAGTAAAAACAGGAAGTCAGCCAAATAAATTGGTTTAGGCTGTCTAAACTTGATTGGTCACAAAGCTTATTTTTTCTATATATTTTAATAAAAACTGACAGAACTTTTAATTCTGTACACAATGTATAAACAGAAAACAAGAGTACCATGTCTTTAGAGAGTAATTAAACAGGCCACTTGGGGGAAATGCGAAACTGTTCCCAAGTATTAAAAAGAAGTATATCAGTAGTGTTGATTTTAAACTTGTCTAGTTAGGAAAATGCGGGTGTAAGGCGAACTATAATTATTTAAATACGTGATACTAAACCTAAAGATCTAGCAAAAGTAGGTATAATGAAACACTAACTAGAGAATACTTTAAACCTGTCAGTAATACCCCTGTTGTTGCAGACAAAGGAGGCAAAATAAGGGGTATTACTGTAAAAATGGTTCTTCCCTCCCTTCTCAAAAGGGTTCTAGCCTTAAAGGAAATAATATGCTCTCAATGGGAGCAAATTCTTTTCTGTTGGAACAGGCCCTTTTTAAAAGGGGTTTGGTGTGCAGAAAAGCAAATTATTCACCAAAAAGGTTGTGTCCCTTGCATTAACGGCGGTATATCCATCACATGTATTGCGTCCCATTAAATTACTAAAAGGATAATGTTTAAAGGATGTCACTGCTTCAGGTTGCAAGTAATAACTTTTACTTTCATGTTCGCTTAGTAGGTTTTTAATAAGTACGTAGGAGGTAATTTACCTTTCAAATGTGTCTTAATTGGATAATTGGGGGCATATGGTTTGAATCATAAATACAAGGCAAAACCTTTTCGTGTGGTGTCGGCAGCTGTATACACATTCTGTTCATATCATATTTTATTACTGACATTTTACCAGAATCGGTGAGCAGGATTTCAATACTTATGTCCTTTAGACATCCTTTAGGGGAAAGATTTTTGTTTCTTTTTTGCTTGGTTTTATTTTAAATAACAAATTACAAATTTATACGTATTAACACGAAAACATGCCTATATAATTTTGACCCCCTTAAATCCCACTTTTATTTAGTAAAAAACTGGGATCTACAGGGGTATACATTTTTTATATATATATTTTTGTCCTAAAACATACATTGTGGGTACTCGTTAGAACCGCCTCGCCGAGGCGGTTCTTACGGGTACCCACAATCTATGTTTTGAGCAGACATATGAAAAATTATAAGAATTTCTTTATCTGAAAATTTTCAGTTTTTGGAGGTAAATTTTCTATATATTTGAACAGGTGTGTTTTCGTAATGGTTTTGATTGACACTATCTTATTAGAAATCAACCGGATTTATTTCTGTACTTTCTTCCGAAACGTATAGCCTACAATTAAATTTAAAGCCAAAAGTCTGACCTCTGTCATTTTTAGTTTTATTCTATAAGATTCTGACAACTGCCCTTCTTGAATCAGCGGAAGGAAAAAAATGACAGTAGAAAATATTTCATGATCATGATCCACGAAAGAATGTTGCCGACCTCGGCGGGGATGGAATCCGCGACTCCTGGTCTCCAGTCGGACGGCGCATCAAATTGAGCCACCGAAGCCGGCGAGACCAATGTAAAGTATAAAGCTTTTGGCACATAGATAATTGGTAAAAGTTTACGCATTTGATTGTACGAAATTTGCCAGTTTAGTCTTCTAAGTGAAAAATCCCTTTCTGAAATGTTCTGAGTAGTGGATGTGAATGTAACATTTCGTGACTGATGTGAGTAATACATGTATATAATATACACCAACCATTCCATCGTTCCGATCGACATGATATCACTCCCTTTATATCAACGTGGCTTAATGTTCAGAGGAGTTGATTAACCTGGTACTTTTTTCAGCCATTTTGTGATAAGAGAGATAACATTTGTGTTACGTCCTGTAAGCTTTCTTGAACACCAGCCCTCCTTCTGGGAGCAAATTCTTTCCTTACAGCGTTGAACTGGTTTCACAAGGGAACAAAACAATTTTGACAGCGTTGCTTTCCTTGATAGTGTATCGATTTCATTAATATGTATCATAAATTGTAGCGATATAGTGTAATTTCAACATTTGTGTATCTAGTTGCCTTAATTGTTACATATTTCTTGTAATGGAATGCATTTAATACATTGAACGCATTCAGTTACAAGGCATATGTAAGAATTAAAGGGACTAGATACACTTAGCATCACGAGAACACGCCTATATAATTTTGACCCCATTAAACCCCACTTTTATATAGTAAAACTGGGGTTTACAGGGGTATACATTATTTTTCTTATTTCTGCTCAAAAACATAGATTGTGGGTATCGTTAGAACCGCCTTGACGATGCGGTTCTAACGAGTACCCACAATCTATGTTTTGAGCAGAAATATGAAAAATATAAGAGTTTTTTATCTGAAAATTTTCTGTTTTTGGAGGTGAAATTTTCTATATATTTGAATATGCGTGTTTTCGTAATGCTTTTCAGACGAGGGCAAAACAATTTTGATAGAGATTTCTCCCTCTGAGAGTGTATGGTTACCCTAAAAATGTTGTTATTGCTCAGACCTATACAAATGCTTATGATACAATGTAACAACCGTAGATTTTTTCTAATTCATTTTTTTCCCTGACAACATAACAAATACAAATATTTCTTAAACGATTAAACGTGTTAACACATGTATAACAACGCGTATAAGAAAAGTTAATATATGAAATAATACAAACCATCTATGTATTTTTCATATCTCCGAAATGTGACAGAAGCCATTCGAGGATATTGAAATACATGTAGACTGATAAAATATACATGCGTGAGTGTGTGTTAAATGAACAATCAACAAGGTCAGGACATATCTTTATCAACCATTCGGTGAAAACGGATTTGGGCAACACCGATCACCACAGATGAACCACAACAGAAGAACGCCAGTAACGAAACTGAGAAATGTGCAATTCCGGTTATAGAATGGTTGACGATGATAGTCACATCGAGACGATGGAAGAATGATGATGAAAGGTTGTGTGCAATAAAAAAAGCCGTACAGTCATGAGCGGAATTCCGGGATTTAAACCCGGACCTCGTGATCCGAAGTCGGGAGCGCTAACCACTCTGCCACCCGTACGCTTCACATAAGAATAGAAATGAATGTTCGAGTCAATACAGTGAACTCTCGTTACAACTACAGTATTTGTTCCCAAAGACATAGCCATTTAAATGAATTTGCTATTGTAAAGAATCCTTAATGAGCAGATTGATATGTAATAAAGGTGTGGGTTTGTTCTTATATCCTAATAAAATACATGTTTTGGATATTTGTTGGAATTGTCTCAGTGAGGCGATTCTAACAAATATCCAAAACATATGTTCCTTGAAAGTATATACTACACTATTCTTGCATAATTTGTGACTTATTATTATTATTATTATTATTTTTTTTTTTTTTTTTTTTTTCGTAAGCGAAGGTTTCATGACAGTCAAATTGTAATTAAAAGGAATCTTGTTGTTGTATCTAGTGTCATTATAAAGAGGGTTGTCTGTAGTACATTGTATCTATTGTCTGTTGTATTGTATCCAAACCCTTGAGCCGGCCTCGGTGGCTAAGTCGGATGCGCGTCCGACTGGAGTTCAGGTCGTGGGTTTGATCCCCGGTAACATACTGTCGTGAATATTGATCATGAACTATTTCCACGGTCATTTTCTCCCCTCCGCTAATTCAAGAAGGGAAGTTGTCAGTTTCTGGCGAAAGAATGCGCACAAGTACTGGTTTACCTCTTAGAGGACTTATCATGCCCTGGAAAAGTGTGGTTACGTAAACTGATGCGCTCAGCATGACCCAAATTGGTTGACTTGGAAGTAAAACCTCAACATAAACAAACAACATCAAACCCTTGCAAGTTTTCACTAGAATCATTATTTCACAATTATTACAGAGCCTAACTCATAAAATATATGCATACACAATGTATGCCAACACATATACGCACGCTCGCGCGCACATATACTATTATAAGAGGCAGTGTCTCTGAATTTTGAGTTTAAAGCTGAACAACAAAGTAACGACAGATTAAATAACATGTTTACTTCCATAATAAATACTGTTTACATTTTCTTTCTATGTATATTTTATACTATAACAGGGTGTATTATAGAGGATTTCGTTTTCTGCATGGTACAATTCGATGCGTGATTTAATTCCACAACATGGTAGGCAAGTTAATCCAATAAGCTAACACTCCGTTTGTCATATAAAACATGGTTCATTAAAAATATGAAAGCCGTCTGAATAAATGTTTAACGATCACATTAAAACTCAAAGAAACTTTTAAGCTTTACCACTCTCTAGGCAAATTCAGCAGACGACAAATCAACGATATTTTGTTCTATTTTTTCCAAGAAAACAGGATTTGATATTTCATTCAAACTGTCTCCACTGGAGACAATTTGCATGACATGTCAAATCCTGCTTCCTGGGAAAATAAGGAATAATATTTCAAAATGTTGTTTGCTGAAAATTTTATCCAGATGCTAAGCGTTAAACCAAATACATTTAGTTAATATTTTGAGATAAGCAAGCTAATATTATTTACACTTTATAACAGGAGCTTACATTTTTATCCACGAATCGGTGGCACTCTGTCACAAATTGTGTAAGGTTTCAAAATGTACACTGTACTTTACATGTAAATAAAATAATCAGAGAAATATACAACTCTTAGTCTGGGAACTATCCGTGTCTTCTCTGGTCGCAGCGCGTCAAAACGCAACTTTCTACTAGGTGGGGACCACGTTTGGATGTGGTGCAAAACTAGAATGCGCCTTTATAACATCCGAAAAACACAAGTCCAGATCAATCAAACCGACACAATGGCTCAATTGTTAGAGCGCCCGATTATGTGGCCGGGAGGTTGTGGGATGTTACTAGCTGCTTTTTCGCTTGGTTAACAGAATAAAACATCGAGCTTGAATTGAGTATCCAGGGGTCACTATTATGTGACTGGGGTGGAAAGGGGATGTCATGTCATTTGTCTGTGGCATGATATTACAGTGAAGAAGCACTCTGCAATGGAGCAATGAACTGCCGCATCCAGACACCGTTACGATATAACTGATAGATTATTGAAAGTGACTTATAACCCGAATAACAAAAACCAACGAGATCTCTCTGACAAGAGACTTCTCATTTCATCGATATATTGCGCATTGTTTCTGTAAACGGATAATGAAGGCCCTGATCAGACTGTGCGAATGTGCAGGCTGATCTGGGCTTTCGCTGCCCACATATGGCATATGGGCCATTTTCAGAAGTTACGCGTACCTTTAACTTCATCACTCCTCCAAGACTTGGCGGTTCTGTAACTGTGTTTTACGTTTCAATATTTATCCATCTGAATTGCTGTTTCCGTTACCAACAATAACAAACAACCGTATACCAACATTAACCAATAACCGTATAACCTACATGTAAGTATTCGGACAGGCAGGCCTGAGCAAACAATGTAGACCTAGATCAGACGCCGCAGAGAGCGGCGTCTGATCTGGGTCTACATTGTTTGCCACTCATCCAGCTTTTTATATAGATCAATAGGCATTAAAATTTACTTGTTCAATTTTTTCTGTCATGTATGGTAATTAGTCAATGTCCCAGTATTTAGGTTAAATACAGAAACCAGATTCGTTGTTCAATTAAATGATATCCTGCACCTATGTAATAGTCTTAAACATTTAGCCGCCAGTCCGACAGAATTTCCTGTTCTTAAAGACAAATCTATGAAAATATTTGCGTTTGACCAATTAAACAGTATTTGAGCCACCCAATGAAATAAAGGGATCAATAGAGCATTGTGCAGGCCTTGAAGGTCTGAAAAATCTGTATATGTGAGCCGTCTGATTAGCGTTTTTGATCTGCTCACATGATAATTCATTGGCTACTGCAGTTTCCTAAAATTGTTGATGAATACATGTATCAGCTGCGAAGAAAAGAAACGCTTATGCTTTTCGAATATGCTCCATAACCCCCTTTTCTCGTTAAAAATTGTTTATGTTTGACCACACAATCATACCGCCATTGGGCACACAGCGTGGCTGCTGTTTGTAAAAACGAAAAGCCAGCTATCGCATGTGTATTGCAGAGATATCATCTCGGCGACGCTGGTCCGGACAAATAAAATTGCAAACGGAAACTTTTGTCTTGTGTTTTGGTTTCGATTCTAATTTGTCTTCGTTTGGGTTTTGGTCCATAATATTATGATAATACAAAAATATTATTTTCTATTGGCTCCTAAATTTGTGTACTGTCTGTTTTAACCCTTGCCTTGCTGAATAAATTAAGATGCCATGTCTACTTCTAATTTCCAGCTAATCAGAAAACTTGATCCGTGTTTTTGATAGAAATTCACATATTTAATGACACTTAGTCTGATCTGGATCTACACTGTTTGCTAAAACAGGACATGCCGTGTTCAGCAAGAGAAGGGTTAAATAAGGGGATACGATACACTTTCAGGGAGACACCTCCGTCAAAACAGTTTTGCTTCCCGTCTGAAAAAGGATCTACTCTAAAAGAAAAGAATTTGCTTACAAGGGGGTATTTTTTTCCTTTTAAGTAGACCTCTTTTCACAAGGGATTTGGTGTACAAGAAAGCACACACGAAGTCAAAAAAGTTGTCTCCCTTGAAAAATGGCGGAAACATGTCTCCTTAAATGATAGTCATATGAGCTGTTCAATTTTATGGACAAGTACAGTAATAAGTTATGGTACCTAAGAAAAAATAGGGTATCACTAATCAATCTCTTATAATCTTGTGACTAATATATTTATTATTGTCTTTCATGTAGACACTAGTAATCAGTGCTTACTCCATTTTCGACATCGTTTGGAAGCACGTTTACCTAAGAAAAAATAGGGTATCACTAATCAATCTCTTATAATCTTGTGACTAATATATTTATTATTGTCTTTCATGTAGACACTAGTAATCAGTGCTTACTCCATTTTCGACATCGTTTGGAAGCACGTTTTCATGTGGGAAAAAATTCATTGAAACAGCCGTGTCAACCTTTTGTCGTCCCTGAAAAAAATGCATTTCGATCACTGGTTTTGCTGGACAAAATAGTTATTCTTATCTTTGGCCCTCCGTTGTTTATATCACATTGAAGATGGTGTTTTTGTTCCGCAACGTCATCATTGGAATAGTCCATTTTCCGAAAAGTAAGTGTCATAAATTATGTTTACTAATAACATTGTTTTACCGGATAAACTATGCTTATTTCGTTAGAGTTGTCAACAACGCTAGAAGTAAAGCCCAAAGTCATCATGAAAACACGCCTATACAATTTTGACCCCCTTAAACCCCAATTTTATATAGTCAACCTGGGGTTTACAGGGGTATACATTATTTTTCTTATTTTGCTAAAAAAAATCCATAGATTGTGGGTACTCGTTAGAACCGCCTCGCCGAGTACCCACAATCTGTGTTTTGAGCAGAAATATGAAAAATATTAGATTTCTTTCATCTGTAAATTTTCCTTTTTTTTTTTTTTTTTTTTTTTTGGTTGTAAATTTTTCAATATATTTAAATAGGCATGTTTTTCATAATTTCCTTAATAGGTATGACCTTGAATTACATCACAGAAAACCCGGCGGACATATTTGTCGCAGCATGACGCTTTTTATTTCCATTGCGAAAATGAATTTTGACAAGTTTTGAGATTTGTGTAGGATATTATTAAAAGTCTTGGAGAAATTCGAAAACGACAAAAGCCAGAATCGATATAAGTGAAGTTGGATTTGTACGGGTTTTGTTCCATTTTATTTTCAATTTTACATAGGAAAAACGCCTTTCCAAACAATGTCAAAATTAGGATAACTATCTCAGCATGTTTCTGTTGTCAACGATATTTAAGAGAAAATAATAAAACATTACGAAAACACGCCTATTCAAATATATTGAAAATTTTACAACCAAAACCGGAAAATTTTCAGAAGATAAATTCTGATATTTTTTCATATTTCTGCTCAAAACCTAGATTGGTTGTACTCGTTAGAACCGCCTCGGCGAGGCGGTTCTAACGAGTACCCACAATCTATGTTTTCGAGCAGAAATAAGGAAACTAATGTATACCCCTGTAAACCCCAGTTTTACTATATAAATGTGGGGTTTAAGGGGGGTCAAAATTATATAGGCGTGTTTACGTGATGAAAAATGATTAATTCAGTCACTATGGTCTAGAGCCTGCCTACTACTTACATGTACACAATGTACATGAATAAATGATGTCAAGGGCAATCCATTAAGTCTACGCTCTTCCAAGCTCAACAGTCTAGTTTAACTAAACTTGTAGAACTGGATGTGCATAAAGATGCGGGTCTTCGTTTCATTTTTTTTTTTTTTTTTTTTTTTTTTTTTGTCATTAAGACGTTTCCTTGTTTGAAGAGTTCAATTTATTGAAAGTCTCAAATTGTGACTAGCCTAACCTGTCCTTCATAATGATTAATTCCAGCTCATATTGAGTTAACGCATAGCACTCTGGGTGGATTTTCAGCAGACGACATACTGAAATATTTTCCTTTTTATTTTTCCCAACAAACAGAATTTGACATTTCATGCAAATTGTCTCCAATGGAGACAATTTGCATGAAATATCAGATCCTGTTTTCTGAAAAAAAAAAAAAAAAAAAAAACGAAAACTATCAGCAATTTTTCGTCTGCTGAATTAGCCAGTGGGATGGTAAAGGCTAAATTTGTAGAATAATGAATGCCATGGATCATTTCAGATTCCAGTTGCTGAGAAACTATCAGAAAGTGAACACACAAACACGATTAATTGCTGAAATCGGACGTGCAATCATGCAAACTAATCCAGAGTTATTCAAATATCAGTTTAAGGGGACAGGATATACCTGGGAGATTTTCCGTTATTTCGTACAAGCGAGACAACTTCCGTGACGTTCTAATTACGAAAACATGCCTATTCATATATACAGAAAATTTCATCTCCAAAAACCGAAAATTTCAGATAAAGAACTCTGATATGTTTCATATTTCTGCTCAAAACATAGATTGTAGGTACTTGTTAGAACCACCTCGACGAGGCGGTTCTAACGAGAACCCACAATTTATGTTTTTAACGAGAATCCACAATCTATGTTTTTGTGCAGAAATAAGAAAAATAATGTATACCCCTCTAAACCCCATTTACTACATAAAAGTGGGGTTTAAGGGGGTCAAAATTACATAGGCATGTTTTCGTGATGATTAGTTTTCGTGCACATGGATTCATTTCTGTGAAGAGCAAGGCAAAAAACGCACCTGACAGAATTAACCCCCTATGAAAATGTACCTCTTCCACTTCAGGTTATTCGATACAGCTCCAATGGCGCTCATTCTGACCCAAAATGTCTCTAACATCTTTTCAGTCACGGTAAATACTGGCAACTGACTACCAGTACATGTACTGTAAATTTTACGGGCGCCTGTAGATTATTTACAGTAATCATTACGCATGGTTGGGCAGTGTAAGGCAAGGTAGGTAATGTATTGAAAATAGTAGGGATGTGAACTAACGCTCGTATCTTAAGCTTACACATCCCTACCCCATCCCATGAGGTAATTCCTGCTAAAGATCTACGGGCCCCAGTAAAAGAATATGGTAATGGTGCTACAAATGTAGCAGCCAGTTGCCAGTATTTACCGTAAAATCTACGGGATTTTTTTTACAGTGGCAAGTTCATTCGGTACGCTGATATTGTGAGCACAGAAAGGGTGGTATTATCTTCAGTTTAAATCTCTCTGTCTGTCTGTCTGTCTGTCTGTCTCTCTCTCTCTCAGAGAAGTGACTTGGTGTGCTGGAGAGCGCAGCAAACAGAAGTTCACAAAAGGTCTCTTCCATATAAAAAAAAATGACAAAGAATCTGCAAAGGGTATTAATTCACCTTAAATTAACAGTCTTACTCGGCTCCATGACTTCGAGTTGGTATTATCCCCGTTACTGTTGTCTACGTTAACGCCAACTGTCTTCTACGACAAACACGATAGAAGTAGTCTGTGGTACAACTACTATGGAATAACCAACTCATTTGGTTAACCCTTTCACTGCCACAAGATATAATAATAGGCTTTTGCAAACAGCATAGATCCAGATGGCTCATAATGAGCCTTCTCATCTGTATCTACACTGTTTGACATTAATGTTTTAACTTTACATATAATTATTTTTTTCCAAGCGATAGTTTGTTTAAATTAAAAAAAAAAAGCAGACGACATATGTCGTCTTAAATTTGGCACAGAAAGTGTTTTTGACCGAAATTCAGATATTTAATGATAAACAGTGCAGATCCAGATCAGTTGGCTTCTTCAGAAGCCAACTGATCCGAATGTAAACTGTTTGCTAAGACAGGGCATGTCGTGTTTAACAAGAGAAGGGTTAATAAAGATGACTGGATACACTTGGTGTATTTTTGTCATTTTCGCCAAGGGAGACAACTTATGGACTTCAAGTGGTTTTCCTACTGTCGATTCCAAGGCGGCCATTCCTCTATTGCAGTTCCTCTTTCTTTGTGCGTCGGCGGTTTCATATGTGGCGTTTAATTTGTCTTCATTTGTTCCTCATCTCTCCTTCTTTTGGTGGCTGGAAAAGACGGCTTCGTGATTGTAGCACGTCCTAGGTATCTATCTTCACATATTTTGTCTGTTTGCTTTTAGTGTTTATTGCATGCCAATCCCCTTCAGAAAAAGGGTCTACTCTATAAGACAGAATTTGCCCCAAGAAGGGACATAATTTTGACAGAGTTGTCTCCCTTGAAAGTGCATTATTTCCCTTAACTCTTTCGGCGCCAAATTTCAGACGACATTTGTCGTCTGCTTTTCTTTTTTAACAAAATATCGCTTAAAAAGAAGTTTATACGTAAAGTTGAAAGACTGTTTGTAAAAGTCTATTATTATCGTCTGTGGCAGTGAAAAAGTTAAAGAAGTGCATTTGCGAACTTAACAACTTTCTGTCTTACTTGTACTAAAATTGTATATATACATTATGAGACGATGAGAATGATATGGAAAATCCTGTCTTCATGTGAAATGACTGTAAACAATAAAGGTACATTTTCTTAGTTAAAATTATGAATTACTATAACATGTTTTATTGGGTCAAGTGTCCGGCGATGACCGTGCCTAGTTCAGATTATCTCGTCACAGGGTCTATATACAAAAAACTGTTCACATAATAGTTTAGTGCATGATTATGAAGGATACTAATTTATTGATCGTATTACTGCGTCTTGTGGTCTTAGTGGTGCTTCTTTTTTACGATTTACGACCCTTTCAGCAATATTTTACATTGCGAAAACATGCCTATTTAAATACATGTATACTGAAAATTTTACCACCAAAAAAACGAAAATGTTCAGGTAAAAAAAAAATCTGATATTTTTAGTATTGCTGCTCAAAACATAGATTGTGGGTACTCGTTAGAACCACCTCGGCGAGGCAGTTCTAACGAGTACCCACAATCAATGTTTTAAGCAGAAATATGAAAAATAATGTATACCCCTGTAAATCCCAGTTTTACTACATAAAAGTGGGGTTTAAGAGGGTCAAAATCATACAGGCATACTTTCGTGATGGGTATCAACGCCGCGACTTAAAGGGGCTAAATATAGACTTATATAACATAAAATAAGCACATTTGTTACCTCTGCTACATTTCACCAAAAACAGACTTAAGACTGATGCAGTCAAAGTTTTCTGTTTCGCCCGTAGGTGACGTAAATCGTATAATTAGAATCGATTCAATCTGTCATAAAATCTCGTCCTAGAAATTGATGTAGGAGTCGAAGTAAAACATAAACAAATAAAAGCATTATTTATTTATGATGTCTGCTAGATTGAGAGCACTGATTAAACACATAACAACATCTAAGACGTTGTACCATAATTGCCGTACGTATTCGAACACGTTTATCCGTTACTATCATTCTCCTAAAAGTTAAACAAGTCCATTTTACTACCTGAACAAGAGTCTTAAAACTGCTGGCTGAGTTGCAAACGGTGAAGACCCTGATCAGACGCCGCAGAATGCGGCGTCTGATCCGAGTCTACACTGTTTGTTCAAGCCTGGTTTTCCGAATACCTAGGATAAAAAAAAATCTATAAAAGTTGTCTTTGGAAGATAACTTGGTACTATGTGCATAACATAACGTGGTATACCGCGATTTTCTGTGGCCTTCGAAGTCCAAAAACGAAATCAAACTAATTTCTTTGTATTTTTGAGTCGTTTGTCTCATTTTATTCACTTCCTCTAATAGGCACAGAATCATGTTTTCGTATATTTTGACATAAACCAGGATTATTGATGAGATTATATATAACTGTTTGTTAGTGACATTCCACTGACTTTGAATTCAACCAAAGAACTTCATTAATTTTAACACCTCGATGAGCATTTGAATATTTACAGATAACATTACAATGTGCATTTCTATATACATTCTCGAAGAAACTAGGACCTGACAATACATTTGTACATGTAGTAGACGATTACTATGAAATGTAATCCTATTTTTCTGGAAACAATAATAAACAATCATTAGTTGCTACATGTACGTTTGTACATGTACATTGTAGCTGCATGTAATTGTATCATCTACTTACAGAAGAGTTTCTGATCCATGCATTTCCGTAGGAAAATAACAATAAAATCATATCTTCGAGCCAACAGGCTGTCTTAGAACTGCACAATATATACATGTATGTAGTATTACATTTTGTAAATAGGACAGCTATCTTCATGTGTATTGCATCAACGAGATCTCATACCACAGACCAACAATACTTATTGTTCAATTTGTTTTTATTTATTTATTTATTGTTTGTTTGTTTGTTTGTTGGGCTTATTCATTATAAGTCCAACTTACGAATATGTAGTGCGTAAAGTACGATAATTTTATAAGCATTAAATGCAAAAATGTTAATAAATGGACGCAATTCAACGCAGAACATTGTACATAGATCAATACTATAACATTGTTCCATGTGTTTGTATATATAAAATTAACAACGTTTTAGCACTTTAAAGTCAGTTTAGAAACAATCAAATCGCTCTTTATAAAATTCGTCTGCATACCCTGATTTTCACTATAACTGTACATGTATGTATCGTAGATGAACATGTGTTGGTCATTACATAAATGTATTACATAACGAAAACACACTTATTCAAATATACTGAAAATTTTACCACCAAAAAATGAAAATTTTCAGATAAAAAATTCCAATATTTTTCTTATTTCTGCTCAAAACATAGATTGAGGGCAGTTCTAACGAGTACCCACAATCTATGTTTTTGAGCAGAAATAAGACAAAAAATGTATACCCTGTAAACCCCAGTTTTACTATATAAAAGTGAGGTTTAAGGGGGTGAAAATTGAATAGGCATGTTTTCGTGATGAAAAATACGTCTCTAAGCTACAGTAAAAATCCAAGTTTGAGACCATTTGGGACTGCCTAGAAGTGGTCTTATTAGTGGGGCGGTCTTTATATTGAATATAGAGTAAAAAATGAAATCATTTTCGACAGGCAAAAGCAGCTCTTAATACCGGAGTGGCCTTAATTCTTAATTTCGAGTGGTCTTAATACTGGAATTTACTGTATATGATTCCGAATATTTCGGTAACAAAACAGTAACAAAACCAGCTCAGATTGAGGAATCAAGCAATGGAGTTAAGTTTTATTTCATTTTCCGATTGTGCAGGGTATTTACATGCAGGTGGAAAGCCATTACTTTATTTAATCTACAGTGACACAGTAGGATATCGAACCTCAGCGGATGTCTACTTTATATTATATTGTCCAAGTACTATAATTACCTACAATGAGTACTAAAAGTACAAGAACTAGAATTAAATTTACAAGGGATAATCTATAAAAGTGTTTAGGTTATATCAATGACCGGCACACCTGATTTAACTACAGCAACTTTTTTGACATCCTGTTTACTTTTCCTGTACAACAATCCCCTTCTGAAAAAGGATCTATTCTAAAAGGAAATAATTTGCTCCTCATGGGTCTTCTCTAAAAGGAACGAATTGCTGCCAAATGGGGGCGGGGTATTATTTCCCTTTAGAATAGACCCCTTTTTAAAGGGCGAAACAAACTATATCGGCAGAGCTTTAACACACACACACACACACACACACACACACACACACACACACACACACACACTTAGACTGGCTCCAGTCTGCAGTGACTAAATATTGTTTTCTGATAATCCTGTTTGATAATCCACTAAAATACAACCAAAATAATATCATGACTATAAAGGCTGACTATAAAGGCTGGTCACTACAGTGACCATCCTTTATTGTCATGATATTATTTGGTTGTATTTTTGTGGACTATCGAGCAGGATTTAATGACCAGCCTTTTTTGGCATGATATTATTTTGGTTTTATTTTAGTGGATTATCAAACAGGATTATAAGAAAAAAATAATTATTCACTGGAAACTGGAGCCAGTCTCACACACTCTGAATGTATATCCATTCGCCTTAAAATCACATACCACCCAATGAATTACCAATTGATACGAGGGTCCTGCAAAAAGTTTTGTCACTGGGTTCGGATTACTTCAGTGCTACGTTTTATCAAACATATTTTTATTACAAACCTTCAAAGTATTCCCCTTTACTGAAACACATTTTTGTAACCTTTTTACCCAGTCGCGAAAAGCAGATAAACAGTCTTCTTTAGTTTGGTATCTGTTGGAGACACTGATAAACAGTGCTGCCAAGAGAACTTCTAGACGTATACTTATTTCCAGAAAGCATTTACTTAAGCCTTGGAAATAAAAAGAAGTCACAGGGACTCAGGTCAGGTGAATAAGGTGGATGGTTTAAAACTTTCACCTTTTCAGAAGCTAAAAAAGACTTAACAACCTCACACTTATGAGAGGAGGCGTTGTCATGTAAAAGGTGGACTCCTGACCATTCTTTGCTTGGTCCATGTTCCAATGTAACAAGTAAATTGGTCAGTGTATAAGACTGCATCTATTTCAATTTGAAATAACTCGCTCAGTTGGAAAGCAATTTTCACGAAATGAACGGGTATCAATAGCTGTTCAACACACCATTCAAGCGCAGTGAGGCATTTTAAAATATACCTAGGATAAAACTGAGGAAGCCTTTTAGTGACAGAACTTTTTGCAGGACCCTCGTAATACCTTTAGGTATTTAGGTTACAACAATACCGTATATATCCTAAGTATTCGGACAACTTAACTTCTTACCAGTCTTCTTCTAAAATTTCAACTAGTCTGTTTTATTGTCTGTAATTGCATCTAAAAATGCTGGATGAATGACAAACAGTATAGAGGCTGACTAGACGCCGTATTACCTTGTATGTGGCGTGTGATCTGGGCTATACCGTTTGCTCAGACCTTTCTGTCCGAATTTTTAGAGTAAATATGGAAATCGGCACACAGAATGGTGAATGAAACTTAATTCCATGCGCAAGGCTAGCAAAAAGCCCTTGTTTGTTTGTTCGAGTTCAACCCTTTTAGGTCATTTTGTGTCGTTTCCCAGAGAAAGAGCCAAACGGGACAGAAGAGACAGCAGAGGAGAGGAAATAGAGATACAGAGGAGGAGAAAGAAAATAAGTGAATGACAGTGTAGATACAGAAGACATACAAATATGCCACCGTTTCCCGCCTGCTGCAAGTATTGCAGGTCCTTACCTCCACCCCACCATTCACTTAAAGGCCTATGCCATATGCAGATAAGGAAGGTAAGGTTGTATGAGCTTGCGCATTCTCGCGGTCTACTTGATCAGTGCAATCTGATACATTGTATATTACACGTTAAATTATTTAAAGGATACTGTAAAAATATTAACAGAAAATCATGGTCAGAAAAAAGTCACTTATGGGCTATGCAAACAGCAAAGGCTATGATCACACTGCGCATATGCACAGTTTGATCAGGGCCTTTGCTGTTTGTATTGCCCATTAGGGACATTTTCTTGCGTTGAAAACCATTTGACAAATTGGTGGCTGTAAAATTAAGTTATATTAACACCAGGTGGTGTTGCAGTAATTGAAGTTAACCTTTCTACTCTTGTGAAAACGTACCTTCCGGTGATAATGGTTATTTGTTCATATATGCAGTCGCACCGAGATTTGAGCGGTACACGTTCGACTCGGACCGCAAACGTTATGGATGCGTGCCCATCTGCACAAACATTTAATCTTCTTGAAATACAAAAATTATTATTATTATTATTATTATTATTATTATCATTATTATTATTATTATTATTATCACAAATGTAATCTCTTCATCAAGTTACGAGCTAGAGATCTGATAAGGTAAGGGAACATGAAGGAAGCCTTCTGAATTTGTACCAATTTTTTTATGTATCCTACTGGTTTTGCTACAGCGCCTACAGCCGACCGCGGAGTCTCACTCAGATGCGCGTCCGACTGGTGATCAGGAGGTTGCAGGTTTGATCATTTCTGGGCAACAATCTTTCGTGGATATTGATCATGAAATATTTTCTACGATCATTCTCTCACTTCCGCTGATTCAAAAAGGGCTGTTCTCACGTTCTGGCGAAAGAATGTGCACAAGTACTGATTAACCGCTTAGAGGAATAAGCCTGTTCAGGAAGAATGTGGTTAGGTAAATAGACCGCGCTCGACATGACCCCAGTCGGTTGATTGGGCCGTAAACCCCCAATACAAACAAACAGCGCTTACAGTTAGCACCCATTAGAAGCGTTTCGGTGCAACAGAAATAGAGATAATCATGATAATATTGTAGTATCTTCTGACATCACTGTTTCTAGAGTTTTCAGGTGATAAAAAAACACGTGCCAAATCTTATAGCTCGTTTCATTTTATATAGCTGACAAACTTTGAGACAGAAAACTGACATGACAATAAAAGAAACTTCTAGGTTTTCTCAGAAATCATTTTGTTAATGTTAACTTTAAAAGGAAGCGCTTCAAATGTCAATGTGATGCCAGGATAAACTATACATATGTCTGTCTTGTGATATTTATCAAACTCGTCTGTCGCCGCTTTCAAAATATATCAACACTCTATACAGACAACCTTCTTTATACCGACACTCGATACTGCGACACAATTCGTTAAAATGCCAATTTGACTATCACGAAACCTTCGCTTAAGAGGTAACAATTAGTCACATATTATGCAAAAATATTGTATTTAATATTTTTTTATAGAAACATATTGTTTAGAAATTTGTTAGAATAGCCTCAGTTAGGCGATTCTAACAAATATCCAAAACATATCTTCTATGAGGAAATAAGAACAAAACAAGACCTTTCTTATATATCAGTCTGCCCATTAAGTATTCTGTAAACAGCAAATTCGTTTTAATGGCAACGTCTTTGGAAACAAATGCTCTCGTTGTAAATTGTAACGAGGGTTCACTGTATATCAAATTTCTATCAACAGAATGAATATGTATTTGTCAACCCTAAACGTGGGTCTGTTCCCTTTAAAGCTACCCTTCTATAGTCACGTATGCTTTGTCATCAGTTTTGTGTGACTCGATAAAACGGTGCAATTACCAACACCATTCTCAATAACCTCAGCGGGTGGCTGAGGTGGTTCTAAATTTAATTATTCTTATATTTCATTGGCTTGCAAATATTACGTAATAAAAGTGTTCAGATAACAATTGTGGCCGGTACGTCTGGTTTAACCGAGGTAAGGCAATATAAAACCAAACAACTTCTGACAAGTTTGATTCAATCTCCCGCACTGACAGATGTTGACATCGAGACCGGGCCCCGAGGTTATAAAACTTTGTTCATGCTCATCTCAGCTGTGCATGAAATTTGTCCAGCTAATAAATCCCAAATTACTAGCAGTTGCAATTTCTTTCCTGTTAAACATAGCTGTGCATGAAAATTTCTCTGCTAATAAATTTGAAAATGCCAACTTTTGTTGGCATTTTCAAATTTATTAGCAGAGAAAATTTCATGTTCAGCTGAGTTGAGCATGAAAAAAAATTCGGAGCCGGATACCGTATTTTACCCAAGTGTTCAGCGGGACTGTCATGCGCGCGCATCAATGTCCTACATTTAAAAAAAAATCTATAAAGATTGCCCTTGGAAACCAAAAACATATAAAAGAACGAAGCTCAGACTTTCGGTTTATTGAGCCTCTTCATATGACAGCAATATATTATGCAAAACAGCATGGTCCCTAGCCTAATTAACCAGAACTCAGTTGTACACGATATCATAAGCCCATTTTATTACAATGTGCCTTATGTTTAAAATTGCCTGTTGGGTAGCAAACAGTGTATCAGACCTCGGAGAATGCTGGATCTGGTCAGTATCTACTTGCTCAGGCCTGTATATTCCAATACTTAGGTAAATACAGTTGTTCACTCCGATTCCCGTGTTATGGGATAATACTTGGTGTCACAAATTCTACGCGCAGAGTTGTGCATGCAGTCATGTTTTGTATGTTTTCCAGTAGCATCAGAAACAATTCGCACTACAATATTTGTGGTTTCATCCTGATAAGTGTTGATATTCATTTAAAACACGTATGGTATCGTTTGCATGTTTTTCACTGTTTAGACTTAGAGATAAATATGAAAGCCACTATTTTTGTTTTGGTTATGAACCAAAGATTCTAATCTGAACTTTCGCTATGCATATTTTCATAACATAATTTTAGATGTGCTTTGCTAGCATATTCTTTGAAGACCCAAATATAATTCTAATTTCTGATGAACATATTGATATACTTCTTATTTCTCCAAAAAACATTACTTTGGTAACCATCCAGCCGCGAAATGATACAGAATGATTACGCAGATCAGATGTTTTGAATAAAAATATTTACTGTACTCAGCATATTTTTGAGAGCGCTCTTTATAACCGCAAGGAAAAGTCTAAGAATACGAATTAGTAATCTTGTTGCATTACAAAGATTCGAACTCAGCATATTTTCGAGAGCGCTGTTTATAACCACAAGTAAAAGTCTAAGAATACGAATTAGTAATCTTCTTGCATTACAGAGTATATTTGTTCAGTGTCATTAGAAAAGGTATCTTCGTAACCTGCGCAACTGTAACGATGAAGAGCGCCAATGAAGCCGTTTAGTTTGGCCAGGGATTTTGCTATGCGCAGCTATATTCGACAGATCTAAATGATCTAAATGATATTGTAAGCGGGCATCGAAGACCCTGATCAGATTGGCTGGATGCGCAGTCTGCGCATCCAGCCAATCTGACCAGGCCCTTACCAGATTTATTTGGGCATTTTCTGTCCACAAGACACCTTTTAGCATGATGAGTTTTATTTGTTTTCGGAACAAGGAATCTCAAGATGCACGCAGATAAGACAATTGTTATCGATATTGAGCAAACAGTTGAGAAGTGAGGAATTAGTGTAGTAAATGAAATAAATCAGAAGCTGGGGCTCGCATAGTCACGGTGGAAAAATATACATTATCTATCTTTTGAATGCTCCCAGTAAACACACAACATCGTTTCGAAGTAGCCACAACTCGACGACGGGGAACCTGCGCGCCTGCCTTGTTGATAACTAAAACCAGACCATGCCTCATGGCCGAAGATTTTTTTTTTCTCTCTGAATTTTTGCTATTGCACAAAGGTCTAACTTGTAACATATAGTGAACCAAACATTTCTGACGGATCTTCACGGATAGACAAGCATACACTACTTCTTGGCACAGGCAGCAAATAAGAAATCTGATTAACGTTTGGCAATACATGGTATATTTGTATAAAGATCAATAGCCATATTCGATAGATGGTAAGTTTCATGAAATGTCAGTGAAATTTTGTGTAAGAGTGTGATGTCTTATAATTGCCGGTCACATGGTTTAATCAAATTTATTTAAAGTTATTTTTTCAAGTGCATAAGAGATCATGAAGTACGGATGACTTCGATGAAACGCTGAACCTTCCGTGCATTACGATCTCTTAAGAATTTGAAAAAAAAATAAATAAAAAAACATTTGATTGGACTATGTTACCGGCTATTACAAGAAGATTTCACACTCCTACACAAAATTCATTGGTAAGAGGTATGAGGTATGTCTGTCAGTTAAATGGTATTCCACTGATTTGCTATGGTCAAACTTTGAAATAAAGTATTTTCACTGCGTTTAACCCTATATCTACTAAATTGGAACCATTACAGAATACATGATTGTGTAAATATGTTCCTTATTTTCCAGAGAAAATTGCAAAGGACATTACATTATAAACCATCCTCTAAGAACAGACATCTCATGCAGAATGTGCCTTAGGAGACTATTTGCATAAAATATTAATTCAATTTTGTTTTCTGGATAAAATAATAAAATAACAGTTGTCTGGCATTGTTTACCATGAGTTTTCGAAAGGTAAAGGTTTTTTGTTGTTCTTTTGCTATTTGAAACTGGTTTTAAGAAATAAACATAACAGAGTTATCAGACTTTTAAGCAACAGAGTTTAGTTTAATATACATGTGAAATAACTGTTTGTTTTACTAATTTTGGGGCCGCTGTTCGATTTTTCTCTGAGGTATTACTGCAGAGAATGTTGGTTTCACCTTGACAGGCATCTATGAGCTGCTTGATCTGATCAGACGTACGCTCAAAGCCAGAAAGAGATTTGTCTGGTTTAGGCTCGGCTTTGTATAAGACTGGCATGTCCACGGACAAATAACAGATATTTGGGCCGGTTGTGCATCCGGTCAGGAAATTAGTATACAGAGGTATTGGAGCATGTTGTATAAACTCTTAGAACTCCATGTAAGAATTCGCATGCAGTAAGCTTAGGCTTTCTCACATCCTCATGCATGTTTAAGTTGTCACGAGCAAACAACTATATATATATGTAAGCCGCAACGACAGAAAACGTACCTTTGGACATGTGCGCGCAACGAAGACTAAAATGAGCGCAGTCCTGATCAGTCTTCGTTGTCCGCATGAAGAATCTTTGCGTCCTTGGCTATCCAAATGCGCCCAGTTAATATTCTGATCAGCCTGCGCGAATCTAGTCTGGGTGTCCATATCTCATTACGAAAACACGCCTATTCAAATATATTGAAAAAATTACCACTAAAAACTGAAAGTTTTCAGATAAATATTCTGATATTTTTTCATATTTCTGCTCAAAACATAGATTGTGGATACTCGTTAGAACCGCCTCGCCGAGGCGGTTCTAACGAGTACCCACAATCTACATTTTTGAGCAGATATAAGAAAAATAATGCATACCCCTGTAAACCCCAGTTTTACTGTGTAAAAGTGGGGTTTAAGGGGGTAAAAATTATATAGTTATGTTTTCGTGATGTGAAGGTAATTTGTCTGACCTTGCGGCTCATATTAGCAATGCTGTCAAATTTATTTCACGTTTGGCATGTTACTCTAAAGTCAAGCTTATTCCTCACCCTGATCACAGAAATTAATGGGTGGACGAGTCACTACGAAGGTCAAACTTCATTCAAAGAGAAGTCACTACGCTTGTCGATATTATACATCGGGCCAAAACAACTTTCTACGAGCGAGTAATAGAGATAAATCATTATGCTGATTAATATGTCACTATGAGGGGCAAATTCGAACTGACATGATACCACCGGACAGGAAAAAGCTACCTTTGACCTCCTGAATTAAAACATCAGACATCATTTTAATCTATTTTTCCTGTAAAACCGTGCTTGACATTTTATTTGATATTTTTTTCTTACATGTACGGAGAAATCTGGAATTTTAAAAGGAAAGCACTGCCCCCCATTGGGAGTCAGTTCGTTCCAATCTTTTTGTGACTTACTGTTTGACTTCTTATTTATCAATCCCTTTCTGAAAAGGTGTTAACACTAAAAGAAAAAAAATCTTCCACCAGGAGCAAAGTGTTTCCTTTAAGAGCAAACCGCTTTTCAGAAGGGCGGAACAAACAATTTCATTGACAGTTATCCAGTTCACTTTAACCCTTGTCCTGCTGAATAAATTAAGATGACACGCCCACTTCTAAATGTCAGCCAATCAGATTATTTGATCCGGGTTTCTGATATAAAATCACATACTGTATTACAAACAGTGCAGATCCAGATCACTTGGCTTCCAACTGATCTGGATTTACACTGTTTGCAAAGACAGGGCATATCCTGGTTCAACAGGACCAGGGTTAAGACAGAGCAAACATCCAAAGTTTGTTTGTGTTGAGGTTTTACGGCCCAATCAACCCAGTGAGGTCATGTCGAGCGCGGTCAGTTCACCTAGCCACACGTTTACTGGGCAGGCTTAGTCCTCTAAGCGGTTAACCAGTATTGTGCACATTCTTTCGCCAGAAACTGACAACTGCCCTTCTTGAATCAGCGGAAGAGAGAGAATGACCGTAGAAAATATTTCATGATCACTTTCCACGAAAGAATGTTACCGACCTCGGCGGGGGTTGAACCCGCGACCTCCTGGTCTCCAGTCGGATGGCGCATCCAACTGAGCCACCGAGGCCGGTATCAAAAATCCGAAGAAGCTATTTATCATAGTAAGATATATTACAAAGAAGAAAAGAAGTTTCATAAGCGCTCCCATCAAATTTTGAGAGGCATAGATAAAACAAAATGCCATCTTTCGCAAACAAACAATCGAAGTAGTAATATTATCAAGTATCCACTTATAAGCAAGCCGCCAGGCTATAAAGAAGTATTTAAGCTCACAGCGCCTATATTTTGATTACAACTTTACGATATATTTATGAAGAGCACGTCATCCTTCAGGAAGGCGATAATGCACAGATTTCTCCGTTTATTTGCTAGTTCCTTGTTCCTACATAGCCCCGGAACTATTATGGGAAATGGAGTCACCTTCAGGGGAGGCAAATGTCAAAATTGATTGTTTTCCTTCGGAAAAGGGGTCCATCCTAAAAGAGAAAAAAAACTTGGGAGCAAACCCTTTCCTTTTCAGAGGAGTCCCCTTTTTAACCTTAAGAGTAAATTCTTTTCATTTAGAGTAGACCTCTTTTCGGAAGGGATTTGGTGCGCAGGAAAGCACACGGGAAGTGTCCCCTTTGTAAACAGTGGCGGAAAATTTACCGAGTATCAGTCCCCTTAAGGGGCTTTCGTAGTTGTTGTTGTTATTGTTATTATAATTATTATTTATTTTTTTATTTATTTATTTATTTTTATTTTTATTTTTATTTTTTTTTTTTTTTTTGCACCAAACTGTATTGTGTGTGTAATCACAGGAACCACCTTGTCAATGCGATTCCAATCATCACGAAAACATACCTATATAATTTTGGCCCCTTAAACCCCACTGTTATATAGTAAAACTGGGGTTTACAGCGGTTTACATTTTTTTTTACTTCTGCTCAAAAGCATAGATTGTGGGTATTCGTTAGAACCGTCTCAGCCAGGCGGTTCTAACAAGTACCCAGAATCTATGTTTTGAGCAGAAATATGAAAAAATATCAGAATTTTTGTCTGAAAACTCCCCGGTTTTGGTGGTAAAATTTTCAGAATATTTGAATAGGCATGTTTTCGTAATGGAATACCCGGCACAGGATATGATTGTCCAAACATAAAGTTATCCCAGACTATCGCATCAACTGTTATACTGTCTGGAGGTATTGTGTCGCATTGTAACTTTCGAACGTACGTCTTATTACAGGAATCAAATTCAAAGCCTGGGCCCAGTTGAAGATGTCGTTAGTTAACGTATCATTAAAACTTTGATCATTAAATATGGCATATATGCTAATATTTTTGCTGAAAAAATGTAAGTAGCTTTTGCATTTGCAAAAGCTACTTACATTTTTTTCAGCAAAAAAAAAAACTAAAAAAAAACTGTGAATTAGATATTGTATTTACTAGAACAGTTAACATTTTGACCACTAACGAGCTCGTTAAGCTATCGATGCTTTAAACGACTGGGCCCTGGTTTACATTGAGTATGAAATGGTTTACATATAATTGTCTAAGAAGCATTGATAAGAAAATATAACAGTTAGTTGAATGGTATTCTATAGACTGGCTCTGTATTCTAAAATGAATTACATTTGTCAAACAATTTCTCCTCTTTAAACTCTCGATATGCTAAATTCGGATATAAGCATAATATATGTGTAAGATTTTTTTATTTTATATTTCCCAGAAAATAACAATTGGCAATTTCATTATTCAAATCGTCCCTGTGTATATGAAATTTCAATTCCTTTTTTTTTTTTTTTTTTTTTTTTTTTTTCCTTGGTAAAAAAGAAACAAATATCAAACATTTGTAGTGTATTTTTTTTACCAGAGTTCGAAAGAGAGTTTTCTACTGCTCTTATGCTATTTAAAGCTTGTTCTGAAATAACCAAAGCAAATCAATCAGATCCTTGCGCCAATAGAGTTGGTTGGGGCTATACAATATAGTATTTGTTTGTGTTGAGGTTTAACGGCCCAGTCAACCCAATGGGTTCATGTCGAGCGCGGTCAATTTACCTAACCACTCGTTTACTAGGCAGGCTTAGTCCTCCAAGCGGTTAACCAGTATTGTGCACATTCTTTCGCCAGAAACTGACAACTGCCCTTCTTGAATCAGCGGAAGGGAGAGAATGACCGTAGAAAATATTTCATGATCACGTGTAACTGCCATCCCTATATATATTTGACCCCTTAAACCCTACTTTTATATAGAAAAACAGGGGTTTACAGGGGTTTACATTAATTTTCTTATTTCTGCTCAAAAACATGGATTGTGCGTACTCGTTAGAACCGCCTCGCCGTGGCGATTCTAACAAGTACCCACAATCTATGTTTTGAGCAGAAATATGAAAACTACCAGAATTTTTCATCTGAAAGTGTTCATTTTTTGGTGGTAAAATTATCAATATATTTGAATAGGCATGTTTTCGTAATGTTATTGCAGAAGACCTTTTCAAATATCGAGTTTGAGATAGGCTTCGCTCATTTCAATGAGTCGTCTACTAGACAAAACTGTTCACCAAATTAAATACAACAATAAATAGAAATATTGTATTTATGCAGAATCGATGCCAATCTCCTGACTCACCCCTTCACGTGCATTTATTAAAACAAAAGGAACCCGATGTGGGTGATCTCAGATATAATCAAGTTTTTACGTTTATGAAACCGCACGAAAAGTCCACGTGCACATGGCTGAGAGCGGCATTTTATGAAACCTAAGTGACTAATAATAATCTCTATAATAATAAGTCGACAATTTTAATCGTGTGCGTATCAATGATTAGGAAGTGATTTATGGTGTTTTTGCATGAGGCATTCATGAAAGTTTCGATCCAGAGAAACCGAAACGTATCCTTTTGCATTAGTTTATGAATTTCTGTATCGGTTGATAAATGTTATTGACACTTTTATACGCCTCTTGATACTTAAATCTTCACGTGCCGTTTCTACACATTACAATTTCCGTTGGGTGCGCTGTGTTTATCAGGAATGATATTTGAGCCGCAACGTGAAAAAAAAAAACGTACCTTCTAACATGTGCGACCAACGAAGATTCAAATCAGCCTGTGCATCCGTGCAGTCGGATCAGAGTCTCAGTTGTCCGCATGAAGAGACTTTGCATCCTTGGCTACATGTATCCATCATGCGCACAGTGAAGATTCTGATCAGGCTGCGCGAATGCGCAGGCTGATCTGAATCCTCGCTGGGCGCGCATGTCCAAAGATATGTTTTCTCTCTTTGCGGTTCTTTTCCGTCCAGTGCGCTATATTAACGAGGAATTATATTCGTTTCCTTCATTCAGTTGTATTTACTGGCTTCCTGCACACCAGGCTTCTTCTGAAAGGGGTCTTTTCTAAAAGGAACGAATTTGATCCCCATGAAAGCATTTATATGCCCCTTTCCGTCCGTCCGTTTTTGTCCGTGTCCGAGATGGCGTTAGTAATACGAGTAAGTTTTTCAGGCGTTAGCACTTTGCGTTTAAGTTTTTCAGGCGGGGGCATCCGTGTCCTTTGGACACATTTCTAGTTCTTTTAGGGTTGACCCCTTTTTCAGAAGGGAAGTGAAACGGATTTGACAGGCTTGCCTCCTTTGAAAGTGAATCTATTCCTCTTATAGTTACTTTGAATGCATGATCAGAAACGCCTAATACGCCATAACCATCGAAGCCTTTTATCATATATGTTGAGGGAAACGGACGCACGTCCAAGGGGGTGCGGGGAGGTGATTATCAGATTGTTTTGCCGGCCTTCTAAAGAGGGGTTTACTCAAAAAGGGACGAATTTGCTCCCAAAGGAAACTTTAAAGAAGGTTTCTTTGTGTGCAGGAACGCAATCAAGTAGGCACAAAAGTTGGCTTCACTTTTAGACAGTGGCGAAAAATCAATCAAGCGTATCAAGTTCACTTAAATGCAACTTTTCCACAATGTAACAAATAAATGACGCGCATTATAAAAAGGATCTTTATGCAATGTGCGGACAGCAACAAACTAGATCAGCCTGTGCGTTCCCCAATCTGACAAGGGCCTTCGTTGCGCACATACGGAATGAATGTATATTGAGTATCACATGGACACGACATGCGAAACTTTGGGTGACGTGTCTTTGGGCGTATGCGGACAGCGAAGGCCCAGATCAGCCTGTGCGTCCGCGCAGTCTGATCATGGCCCTCACAGTCCACGAACAGAATCATTGGATATTGCATGAATCGAGAGTATGGCTGCGCAAGATGATTCGAGCCTTAGGTGTTCACAGGCAATGCTTTGTTTAATGATTCGTTTCTCAAGTTGAAATATTAAATGGCTAGACATATCGGTTTTCAATAATTCCTTTCGTCGCTATTAAGCATAATGGAAATTAATTTTAATGACAATCTGTCTTCAATGATGTGATTCTTTGAGTCATACACTAGACAACTTGTCATTAAAGTCAAATGGAAAATATTACTCATATGAAATGCATTAAAATCTTATTCATCTCGGAATCCTTTCCTTATTAAGAAAAAATAAATAAATTATCCGATTTGCTTCAGATACCCAAGTAATTGCGAAACACTCCCCTTAAGAATGTTATAATTGAGAATGTGCATGCAGGCGTACATGCGAATAATTTTGAGCACAGACTAGACTGGCTCCAGTTCCTAGTAATTCTCTTCGATAGACACAAAAATAAAACAAACTTAAGGCAATATTAACATGCTAAGATTATGACGCACTGGTCGCCGACCAGTGCGTCATTCTCTTAGCATGTAAATATCACCTAAATGACCGAAGTATTGTCGATGGGGCGTAACGTACCACTGCAAGATACAAAACAGAAAATATAATGCATAGATAAGATGATATAGAGTTGTGAGTTTATCTTTATGTAACGGACAATCAGTCCCTCGTATATCCTGAATACAACCCATATACCAACTGCCTACCATGCTATTTCGCAAACACATCGAACTGGATTTTGAGGACACAATTTCTTCACGGACATGTTTTATACATTTCACTCTATTCTACGGGCTTACATGTATGAAGACTTTTGAAGTCGAAGTCAACCTAACTAGCAGAAACAAGCTGGTCTGGGCAGAAAACATGGGCACTTGAGGAATTTTCAGTTCTGTGTGTGTGTTCTTTGCTCTCAAGGGTCGTTTGTTTCTTTTGAAATATATTGATCTTCACTACAGCTGATTTTAGTGGCGTGTGAAGGCCATAAAATGCCTCCACGTACTTCACTATAGTGAAGTTGATAGTTTCTGCTTCTTTGTGATCATTGAACCCATTCCGAGCTTGTAAAAAGGTTATATGAGGATCGTTGATAAGGTATAATTGGTCGAGACTAGCTAGACTAGCTCATAAACCATATGCACGTCCGAAATGTTTAGTTCTGTTTGTTTGTTCATTGCTCTCAATGGTTAGTCCTTTCAGAACTTGGTTAATTAATTTTCTGTTATTGGATTTTAAATAAAAGTATTACGAAACACTACAAAACTTCTGGCTTCGCTGAGCGATACGGATCGGGTCATACTAACTATACCCAGCCAGCTTTCTACTTAAATCTACATAGGATCATTATAGGCCTGACATGATTCCTGTCGGCCCACAACAGTCCAAAACAGACTTAATGCTAACTGGGTAATAATACATATAAGACATCTCCATAGACTGAATCCATGCTGCTAACGATAAATCGAAAGAAAAGTTAAAATGCTGACGCAGTTTATTATAGGAAGCAATATTGCATACAATAACTTCTTTGCTGGCATATTCATATGTCGATGATGCCTTCTTATATTTATTACCTTTTTATATGCGGTTTCACAGAAGAAGAAAGGAAAAATCCTCGTAAACTCTTAGAATGTTAAAAAGATTTCTTTACGTTGGTCTTTATTACCTGCTTCCTGGATTATAGATAATTTCATTATATGTCGAGCAGTTCTGGATAAAACTGTTCTAACCAAAGCGGTGAGGATATTTTCAAAAATATATACGGCTTGGTTATGATTTAAACTGTCGCAGCAAGGCGATTTCAGCCTCTGCCAATATCTTGGCTAATTCAGCAGACGACAAACTGGCGATTTTTCCTATATTTTCCAGTAAACAGGATTTGACATATCACGCAAATTGTGTCCAATGGAGACAATTTGCATGATATGTCAAAACATGTTTTCTGGAAAAAAAATAAGAAAAATATTTCGTTATATCGTCTGTTGAAAAATTTACCCAGAATGCTGAGCGTTAATGAGTACAGTACCTACAACATCTAGTCCCAGTTGTTCAAAGCTAACGATGTTGTTAGTTAACGATTCGTTAAAATTTACATCAAGTGATACGCAAATATGCTGAAATTTTTTTGCTGAAAAACTGTGAGTAGCTTTTGCACTGCACATTTTTCAGCAAAAAATATCAGAATATTGTACATTGAATCCACTAAAATAGTTAACGAAATGACCCTTAACGAGCTCGTTAAGTTAACGATGCTTTGAACAACTGGGCCCTGGTTTGTGGAGGAATTAGCAAACCATTTATGGGGTAATATTTCGAGAATCTAGATTAGTTAACATTTCATATTGAATTACCAGTACATATAATGAACCACATCAACCAAAACTCTTGCTAGTGATTATGCGAATAACAAATGATTATTTAATGGTAATACCAGCCCGGATTTCCGGATACAGAGATAACTGACTTGGGCTCCACCATGTACTCCACATGTATACCACCATTCCCAACTTGCACACAATTTCCAGTAACCAAAGGAAATCGCAGCAACGTCGTGTCGACGTCACTGCAACGTCATGACGTCCCGCGACATCCGATGCGTTGTTACACCGCGTTTACACTTGGTTTGTTCATTAGTTATTGACTAGACGCAGTGTCTGCCTGCATCTACATTTTATGAGTAATCATCCAACGGTCACAGCGGATTGAATAAAATCAAAGTACTGAGAGTACTGGTGGGGACGGTTGCCTGAAACATCTATTCAGTGTCTAAAGTCATATTATAATAATATCATATTCATACGGTCCTTTTCGGTATCCGATAGACCCTCTTGGGTCCTTACCGGTGGAAAAGGTTATTTTATCTGTTAAGTAGAACCACGGCTCAGGTTGCAGTTTATAACCAACCCTGTAGATTTGGCACGTTTACTGGAGTGTTCATATTCGTCCATCGGTATTGTACTCAACATGATAAAAAATCTGAATTCTTCTAAAGTTAGAAGTTTCCTTTTCTGTTTGTTTGGTTTTGTTTATCTTCTATTTATAAGAATCAGAGTTTATAATACTAATATGTTTGAATGCAGAACAGAACTTAGCGTTATCAGAGTTACAAATGTAGCTGGGAATTATTTGTCAGGTAAAAATTAAGTTGGTAGTAACAGGAAAACGGATCGTCGAAATATGATATATTAAATCTTCGTTTGCCCACCCCCACCCCCTCCCCCCGCCCAAATCCCCCACCACCCACACCACCCACTTTAAAACAAGAAAAAAAAGGAAAGAATGGGAATGACAGTAGTATAGAGTGACACTATGCTACTAATGTCCCAAAGAGTATGGCGCACAGACATAAATAGGTCGGGGTTGAGCCCAGGTGTGCAAATTCTTTCCTTTCAGAATAGACCCCTTTTCAGAAAGGTTACAAAACAATTTTGACAGTAGTTGCCTCCCCTTAAGGTGTAATACATCCCCTTAAGCTTCAGAATTCTTCACTGGTTTTGGCTTTCTTGCCCTGTATGTATTAACCGGTGAGGTTTCTGCACGGTTAAATACATTATACAAATCAATCTGCAGCAGACGACAGTTTCTATCTTTTATTTTTAATTTTCAGAGAAAGCAAGTCTTGACATTTCATGTAAATCGTCTGCCATGTAAACGATTCGCATGAAATGGCAAGACTTTTTTTCCTTGAAAAAATTAAACATATTAGAATGTCGTCTGCTTTATAAAATGGTGCTTTAAGAGTTGAGATTAAGTCAATATTGACACTCGTAAACACTGCGAGAGCTACCGTTGAAAGTAAACCCTAACGCATTCTCATAGTGGGGTTAAGAATTTCAGCTAAGTTTATCCTATACCATTCTCTCGGCAAATTTAGCAGACGACAAATTGATGATATCTTTTCTTATCTTTTCCAGAAAACAGGAATCGACGTTTCATGCAAATTGTCTCCATGGAGACAATGTACATAAAATTTCAAAACCTGTTTTCTGGCGAAAGTAAGAAAAATATCTCTTTATATCGTCAGCTGAATTTTTTACCCAGAGTGGTAAGCGTTAAAAGACTTAGACCCGTTTCATGACACCAGGGTGCTACATAAGTTAGACGATAGCTGCATTTTAATGAGTGAATATCACAAGGCAGTTCATCGAGTGGATAAAACCTTTTCATTGTATATCTGTCAAGCGCAGAAAGGTTTCAGTAAACAACCACAGCACAACCAACAGTCATCAGCTGATCATCTACGAAGGGCCAAACATCAACTTACAGCTGGAATCATACACAACTTATAGCTTGCAATGAGGTCAACCATCATTTTTATACGGCATAACCCAGTAAGCATTTTTTATAAATCTATAGCGGGCCGTTATCGGCCCGTCAGGGTAGCTGACGGGCCGATAACGGCCCGCTATAGATTTATAAAGAATGCTAGATGGGTTCGTACCTACAGGAGGTTGAATTTTGTATTATATTTCTCAAACTTTAGTTATCACATACGCGTAGTTAGTCATCGTGCATCACCTACACCGAAACAGTCATGAAATATAGGTTATCAAAACATTACCTGACTCTTATGTATGCTATCGGATACAACAGTCAAATATCAAATGTGACATAACTACGTATCAAATATCAGCTTTCACCAACAAGATGTGTCAAACGCCAGCTATCACCTTCAGTTTCCCAAACACCGGGTATTGCCTAAAACAAGTCAAATAGTTTCACATACGTGCAAATGGGTCAAAGGTTACGTTCGCTTAAAATCTAAATAGACCAATATTAGATGATACATGTACCAGCTGTCCTCTTCTTTGGATTAAACTATACAGCAATACCTACGAATCAAACATCCGTTATTGCTTATAGTCAGTTACATGTAATGCACATATATTCTGTAATGGGTCAGTCGTGAATACCAGTGAGTCAAGACATCTTTAAAGGCTGGACACTAGACCAGCCTTTATAGTCAGGATTTTATTTTAGTATTTTATTTTAGTGGAGCCAGTATACTGTAGTGCCAGACTTCTTTCTTTTCGGTTTTTATTTTAAAGGGTTTTTTTTTTTTTTTTTTCAACACGGACTGTCTACACTCATGGTTGTGACTGGTTAGTTGACAACAACGAAATTGGCATCAGTCCTTAAGTATTTGTAAATACATTTTATTATACTAGGCCCTTCAAACCTAAAGTTCATAAAGTAAATACTTCAACATAAGTAAAGGCGGTGTTAATACAAATATTAAAGTGACATTTTCAAGAGGGCCTCCTCGGTAGAGTCATTTAGTTTTCTTGTGTAAAGCAATGCCGAAATGACAAGTTTACTAGTATTTTCCCATTTTACAAGACTTTAGTGTGGAAGGAATTTTGATAACAGAACCTCAATTAATACCTCGAAGACACGTGCCGTTTTGGTTTATTTGGTCTGATTTGACGTATTACAGCCCATGCAATACTGTTAAGGTCATGTCGAGCAGGTCATTTAACGTACTCCCTGTTTTTTTCTAGACAATCGTTGTCCTTAAAGCAGTTAACCAGTACGTGTGCTCATACATTTGCTAGTAAACGATATAATGGCACTTCTTGAATCAGTAGAAGGGGGAGAATGACCGCAGAAAATATTTCATGATCAGTCTCCACGAAAGTAATGTGGTCGAGCTAGGAATCGAACTTATGACTCCTGGATATGCAGTCAGACGCGCTACAGACTGTTCTATGGACCCGGGCTCCAAGAGGCGTCAACCTGAGCGGTAAATCATTTGACTATGGAGCTGAAAGTTGCGTGTTCGAGCCTGATTCACACCAACAGTTGAAAGAAAACACCCTCTGTGAATGGGTATTCTCATTGTGGGAAAACTACAGGCAGCGAATGAGTGGCTGGGCGTTATCTTTCATAAATTGTGTTGGAGACTCGATGGGCGTTAAAACCCACTGCCCCTTCGGCCGCATAATTATGGGACATTTTTACCATTTGTTTCATGTTTATGTCACATGGATAAGAAATTGGCTACAAGTGTATCACTTTGACAAACAAGACTGGCGTATGGTGGCTGGTTTGTGTCATTATGTCTTTTCGTGTTTTCGCCGCAAAAAGACGCCACGGAGGGGTATGAAGACTAGTGTGGCTCTCTTTTCACACGCGGGTGTGCACGAGTACATGTAAAAGCTGTAATGGCCCTGGTCGAATTTGGTCTTTGTATACTAGCGGAAAAAAGAAACGCAAGTATTAATTCTGGGGTTGTATTTTTTAAGAAAATTGTGGATTTCATTTGATTGTTTATTTTTTTTAATTCTTTATTTCATTTTCTGTTAAATGCTATTGGTTTAGTGTCGTATTGCTGACGACGTTTGCAATAAATAGCGTTAAACACAGACACCCAAGGTTATTGAATAATGGGTATGAATAGCGCGTGTGTCCACCACGGGCTGCTGTCGCGGCTCTCACTCTTCTAACCATAGACCCGACTAAGTTGTCAATGGTCCTTTGAGGGATATTATTCCACTCTTGAATAAGAGCTAGCTGGAGCTGTGCGACATTGTTCGGTACGTTGACGCGCTTCCTGACCCTCCTGTCCAACGCATCCCAAAGGTGCTCGATTGGGTTTAAATCTGGACTGTATGGGGGCCAATCGAGCACTTGGACATTATTCTGGTTGAGGAGGTCGCGACAAACCCTGGCAACATGCGGTCTCGCGTTGTCATGCTGAAACGCGAGATTATGAGCATTGACAAGCGGGAAAACGTGAGGCATAAGCACCTGATCCCGATAGCGTACGGCTGTAAGATTACCCTGAATAACCACTCTGGGCGTTTTCACCCCATGAGAAATCCCACCCCAAACCATTACGGACCCCCCTCCCCCAAATCTGTCGACTTCTCGTACGCAAGCGTCAGAATATCGCTCATCAAGACGTCGATACACTCGTTGTCGCCTATCTGACCGCTGAAGCGAAAATCGCGACTCATCGCTGAACATTACACGCCGCCAGTCAGCCAGTCGAAACCGATTTGGTGCATGGGCACGCAGCCATTGCATGCGGCGTTGACGTCGCCTGGGCGTAAGGTTCGGACCCACGTAAGGACGGCGTGGACGTAAATCGAACTCTCGCAAGCGATTTCTGACTGTCCTTGGACACACACGACGGCCATGTGTTCCGATAACTTCTCTTGCGGTCTCTGTCGCCGTCCTTAACCTGTTACGAAGGTGTACAAGACGTATACGTCTATCTTGACGTTGCGTCGTAACGCGCGGACGTCCGCTCCTAGGACGGTCAGTTAACCTACCGGTAGCTCTAAGACGCTGAACTAAGCGCGATATCGTCGGCTCGTGCACCCCAAATTGCTGCGCGACGTCACGTTGCGACCGACCCTGCAAAATTAGAGCAATAGCTCTACCCCTATCCAGTTGCCAGCGTACCATTTCTCTCAACAGACTCAAACAACAAACGTTTTGTGCAACCGATACGAATGGAACGAAAGTTCGATTTGGTAATGTGTTAAAGTCTCTACCACGCGCGCGACACTACCCGTGCAGCACGGATATAACGAAATTCAGGTACAACGATATTGTGTAGCCTGTGTTCACGCTTCGGTGATTTTGTGTGATCCATACACGGGGAAGTACACTAATGTCACCAAATACAGAAAACTAGATCAGTTTGTTCACAAACTTTCAGTATTTAAAAATTTGAACTTGCGTTTCTTTTTTCCCCAAGTATACATGTATTATGCAGTTCGCTAAACCTTACCTATCTTAGTTAAAAAAAGGTAAGGCTTTATCGCAACACGAACACTCATTATTGTGTATTGTGAAGCAATACGCACTTGTCCTTGAAGTTCTCTGCAGAATTGTAGCAGACGACATTTTAATTATATATTGTTCAGAGAAAATAAGACTTGACAACTCATATAAATTATCGATTCACATGAAATGTCAAGTCTTATTTTCGCTGAAACTACAAAACAATCACGTCTGCTTCAGTTATAGTTAACGTTTTAAGGATTACTATTCATTCTATACAAACGCTTATAGAGATGACTTACTGATGTACCATCCCATCATTAACTGCTGTTATTCACCCATAAATGCCATGAGACGTTTAATGCAGCCTTTTGAATTTCAAACCGGCGAAAAAATGAAAGTGAATGAAATCAATGAATCAAAGAGATTTGGCTACGATTTTTGTACATACGACCAAACATGAATACGCTAAGTTAACAAATATTTGTTAGTTGCCGTATTTACGTTAAGTATTCGGACACAAATAACGGAGCAAACTCGGTAAAAATAAGATCTTCAGTCGAACCTTAATAGCTCAAACATCTTTGAGACCCTGGAAATTTGTTCTAGATATGGGTAGTACGAGCCACTGAGGGTTAATCATAACTCAAAGTCAGGAGGCAAATGGATGTAATTTGAGATATCTTTTCGATCTTCTATACAATAATGGTATGTTGAGTGTACCCATTAGAATCGCCTCGATGAGGCGATTCTAATGAGTACACACAACATACATTTTATGATAAAATAAGAAATTTCCCTAAAATATCCATAAATATTTGCTTTCTTCGAATTTCCTAGGGACTTAAAATGAGTTTGAATTAGCCATGGTAATCAAACCATCGCTGTTTGAGTCATTAGGGGTTCTACTGTTTACTGTTTTAAACAGCTCTAAAGGTAGTGCGAAATGGGCTTACTCCAAAGGGGGACAAATTCTTATCATATAGATCAGACCCCTTTTAAGAACGGAGACAAAACACTTTTGACAGAGATACTTTCCCCTGAAAGTGTATCAAACTCCCTTTACTTTCCTTTTAGAAGAGGCCACTTTTTAGAACAGAAACAAACAATTTTGAATTATCCTCCCTGAACGTGTTTCAACGCCCCTTAAGATGATCTATCTGACACTATTATGGCCACTCTAACAAGAAGCGCATGCGCAGTCTTACCTGAGTCTTCGTTTCCGTGTGCGCCTCCAGGACGCCACTCACTCCTAGCTGTCAATATAACGTATGCGCCTCCAGGACGCGACTCACTCCTAGCTGTCAATATAACATGTTATTACATGTTATTACATTGAATGCTATTTAAATTGATTCTGCCAAAATCATGCTCCCTCAGAAGGTTTCCTGTCAGTTTGGAGGAACCTCAATGATTGATTCATAAAATGAACGTAGGATGATGATACGAAGTACGCTTTAAATATGTTTCAGATCAATATTACATCTATAAGACCAAAATATGGGATTCACGCCAAGAGAGAAAATGTCACTTTCGAACATATACGGACAGTACCGAGACCAGTCAGCAAGGTCGCATAATCTGTTAGAGGTACATGTATTTTCTATCCAATGAGGATTTTCGAAAACATGCCATGCCATCCTATGCTTCTCATGCCTAATATTGAACCGCCCCCAGCCCCCCCCCCCCCCCCCCCGCCCCCACAAAACCCCACTTTTATATATTAAAACTGGGCTTTACAGGTGTATACATTATTTTTCTTATTTCTGCTCAAAAACATAGATTGTCGGTACTCGTTAGAACCGCCTCGCTGATGCGGTTCTAACGAGTACCCACAATCTATCGTTTGAGCAGAAATATGAAAAATGTCGGAGTTTTTTGTATCTGAAAATTTTCAGTTTTTTGAGGTGAAATTTTCTATATATTAGAATAAGTGTGTTTTCATAATGCTATACATAGACGATATTTTTTTTTTATTTATATAAGTGTCACTGATGAGGCCTAATTGCCTGAAATAACAAAAACACGCCTGTTCAAATATATAGAACATTTCACCTCCAAAAGCTGAAAATTTTCAGATAAAAAAAACTCTGATATTTTCCATATTTCTGCTCAAAACATAGATTATGGGTATTCGTTAGAACCGCCTTGGCGAGGCGGTTCTAACGAGTACCCACAATCTATGCTTTGAGAAAAAATAAAAAACAAATAATGTATACCCCTGTAAACCCCAGTTTTACTATATAAATGTGGGGTTTAAGGGGGTCAAAATTATATAGGCGTGTTTTCGTGATAGACTACCTAGTCTGGCCCCGAAAACTTTACAATTCAGCTGTTTTTAGTTTTACGAGTGTGGTTAGTGCTTTTAATGGTCATTCCTTTTAGAATTCTATCTATCTGTCGACATAATCTACAGAAGCCAATCATTCTATTAGTTAGCAGCGAAAGCCCAGATCTGACGGCGAATGCGCGCAGTCTGATCTGGGCCTTCGCTGTCTGCATACGTCCCTAAGATACCTTTTTCCATGGATATATACAGTATATTTTGCTTGAACTTGTACGCCGAATTATCCTGCCATTAACGAATAAGTTGCCAAGGCCATGATTTTCCGTTGCGCAACGAAAAGAAAGTATCCTCATGACATGTGCTACCAGTAAAGGCCTAGCATCACGAGAACATGCCTATATAATGTTGATCCCTTGAACCCCACTTTTATATCGTAAAACTGGGGTTTACAGGGGTATACATTATTTTCTTATTTATGCTCAAAAACATAGATTGTGGGTACTCGTTATAACCGCCTCGCCGAGGCGGTTCTAACGAGTACCACAATCTATGTTTTGAGCAGAAATAAGAAACATATCAGAATTTTTATCTGAAAATGTTCGTTTTTGGATGGTAAAATTTTCTATATATTTGAATAGGCTTGTTTTCGTAATGATTAGGCTAAGCATCCGCCCAGCCTGATAAAGATCTGCTCATTCCGATTATATATCCACTGATTCACTAATTTCGCAAATTAAGGCCGTTATTAGACTCCGTGAGTATACATGTACATGTCGATTTCGAGCTTCATTGCTCGCACACGAGACGATGGCGAGTTTGCCCTTTTACGTGAGATACTTTGTTAAGACAGGGCTTTTTCCAAAATGAAATGTTCTTCAAAATATACAAATTACAGCATATGCGGAAAGCCTATAACCGTATGTCGGAGAGCAGCAAGCCTCTATACGATGGTTGGGGAACACGTGACTTATGACGCAATCTGAGATTATGGTCAAGGACGCAGCCATCTCTGCATCTCTCTGCATATGATGTGAAATTTTAGCCTTCTTTTCTTCTTTAACTATAACGATTGTTTTATTTGAATAAAAATCTCATCTTGCATTTGTCAATACATACTGTCGAACTCCAAACTCTAACATCTTTGGGACCATGAAAACTTGTTCGAGACATGGGTATTTCGAGCCACTGAGGGTTAGTCATGGTGCCAAGCCAGGAAGCAAATGGCGATAATTTAGAGGAGTCTTTTCGATCTTCTATACAGTAATGGTATGTTGTGTGTACTCATTAGAATTGCCTCGATGAGACAACATACAAATTCATGATGAAATAAGAAAATTTCCTTAAAGATGTGTTTGCTGGAGTGATCGGAAGAATTTTGTAGGGACTCGAAAACGAGTTCGAATCAGTCATGGTAAACGAGCCATCGGCGTTCGGGCTATTGAGATTGGACTGTAATTTATATAATTTAAAAGTATAACCTGTGACCCCACCCACCCCACCCCCACCCCCATCCCCCCAAAACTTGTTTGCAACAAACAATACAGATCTTTTAGTAGAGTCCGCATTCTTATCTGTACCTGCTCTTGGTCTATACAGTTGACAAAAAAGTTCATTTTTGGCCGCTCAACACGATGGTGTGCATTGTATTTATGCACGTATGTATAATGACAGCACGCATGCTGTCCGCAGCAAGACAGTTCCATACGAGAAATCAGAATATTCCATTAAGACCTGTCATATTGGAAGAAACTGGAGACGGTCTGAGAGCAAGCATCAGTGATCATTTAATTTTTAACAATTCAGCTTTATGTTCATCCGTTCATTTTTGATCAATATGGATATTTGGCATACACGTCTGCAGTAAAACGTCAATGCTTCGAATACTCGAATACCGATGGTTCGTTTACCGTGGTTGATTCAAACTCTTTTTTGAGTCCCAAGGATTTTCTTTTCGATAACGCAAGAAAATATGTATTTAGAAATATGTTAGGGGAATTGTCTTATTTGATTATGAAAATGTGTATTGTGTATTCATTAGAATTGCCTCGGTGATACGTTTTTAATGAAAACTCACAACATACAGTGGAACCTCGATAATTCAAAGTCCAAGGGACCAAACAGTTTTGTTTGAATTATTGAGACTTTGAATAATTGAGGGATAAAATGCATACATATATCTAAGTCGGGGCTTCAAAATGATTTTGAATTATTGAGAATTTTGAATTATTGGAGTTTGAATTATCGAGGTTCTACTGTACCATTATTTTGAAGAAGATCGAAAAGGCATCCTAAAATTATCCCAATTTGCCTCCCGACCTAGGGTTATGATCGACCTTCAGTAGCTCGAACTTCCCATGTCTAGAAATTATGGTACCGAAAGATGTTCGGGCCTTTGAAGTTCGATTATTGTTGTTGTATGTGTTGCATAATATAAACTAGAACATCAAAAAACGCATCCTCCAGATATGTGCGGCCAGCGAAGATTCAGATCAGACTGCGCATTCGCGCAGTCTGATCTAAATCTTCACTGGACGTATTTCATTTAGGATTGCCAATGGTGCAATGTTTCTTCATGCGGACAATGAAAACTCTGATCAGACCGTGGATGCGCAGGCTGACTTGAGTCTTCGATGGGCGCACATGTCAAACGGTACGTTGTTTGACATTTCGGCTCATATATGCATATATGGGACGGAACGTGTAATTTACTAGATGCGTGTTTCTTTTTCCCTATCAAAGAATGCACTCATGATAACATAAATCGTAGTATGTAGTATTGAGAAAATAGAAAATTGTCTCGCAACTGACAACTCAGGGACAATAAAATACCAGGGACAATAAATGTGCATTATTTATATCGGTTTCCATATCAGAATATATAACTGGATTACTTATGATATATATGCAAATTTACTTATTTTCTTGGATTGCAACAAGACATTATATGGTCAACAACCGGTCAAATATTGTTACATGGTGCTTGCCTTCCTGGGAATATTGCGCTAATCGATGAAATAATTTCAAAAGTCTCCAATATAAATAATATGGATAAAAAAGTGACCGATAACTTTGATTCTATTTTTCTTCCTAATTTATTGTCAGAATGATACAGAAATCAAACCATACAGCTATACTTATATTAAAATACAAATCAAGTACTTAGAGACAGCATGTGTATTACATCTATTGTCTTATCTTGATTTTACCCCATCCACCCCCTATAACATGGGCTAAATAGCTTGGCTTTAATATAACACCATTATATCAATTGTTTGTGCCTGAAGTGTATCTTAATGACTAATATATTACAGAAACATGAAAAAAATGTCAAATTATCTGCAGAAAATATATACTAGAATGTTAAATTGGCCCCGTTGACATGTCAATGGCACGGTGTGTTTTAAATGTCCGCTTAAAGCGACCAACAGTAAACTTATATATGTGCTTTCTGATGAATAGTAAATAAGAGGAGATAAAACATGAACTTGATGGCTAAGTACAAAGGTCAAGGTCACACAAGGTCAAGGTCATGGTCACACAAGATCAAGGTCAAGGTCACTTAAATATAGAAAAGCATAGAAAATCCAGTTCTCTCACATGTTTCTAGGCCTTCTTGTAGATATTTTAGAATAAGGTCACTAATGTCAAGGTCAAGGTCACATGACGGTTAAAAATAGAAGCACTTTTGTTTGACTGATCCAGTTTCAGTACCTGGGAGTATGCATTCTAAGAAAAGGGCACTTATAGTTCATACCATTATAGACACCATGCAATATATGCCACTTTCCAAGTGATACATATCACCATCTTTTTATATTTTCCCAATATATTACTGCATTTATTTCATTAAAAATATATCAAAAAGAAAATAATCTAATCTGATGTTTAATTCAAGGCATAAAACAGTCATATCTGAAGGTCAAGGTCACAAAATTTGTCAATTGTCCTTGCAATAGCATTACTTTACTTTCTCTATTACCTGTGTAGGCTTCCAAGTCATGGAAGTCAGAGGTCATCAGAGGTCAAAAGTTCAGAGGTCAAGGTCATTTTAAAGTCACCGAAGTAAGCACTTTCATTTGCCTTGTTCGGTGTCAGTGCGCAATGTCGAAAGTTCTAATAAGGCGCTTTTAAACTCAACAAACCTGCGCGGACTCAAGATGTGTCACTTTACCACTCGAATGTAACTGCATGTGAGGCGCGTAAAGTTTTTGATAAATTTTCCTTATTATTTACTACTGATTTTTACTTTTTTTGTTTGAAAACATAGTCAGCTACACATTTGCTGACATCTATCAACAACACTGGACAGACAGAAGATGAAGTTGTGAAAACAAATGTGCTTATGGTGCATACTAATGTACAGACAACCTACATAAATACCTACTCCAGCTGACCCCCCCCCCCCCCCCCCCCCCCATTTCAAAGTAAATTTTACAAACTGACCCCAGAATCCTTGTTTAGAGACTCATATTTGCTTATTTCCCTTCAGGGGATTTAAAAAAAGCAGTGAAAAATCAGTAAACAATTGCAAATTTATTTATTTGCTTCTTCCAGTCTACTGCCAGTGTAGGGTACAGTGAACTAATTATTTTTCCCATAGAGCTCCATAGTGATTCCACCCTTTCTGGTGCTTAAGGGTTCATTTCAGGGTATGGCTGGGCTTCTAAATTTTACTTTAATTCAAAGCCCAGGCTTAGCATAGCAAAATAAACAAGGAAAAATACCACCATCACCAGCACTTTCAGGGACTTTTTGGAGGCTGAATGTAGCAACCCCTCAATTGGCAGGTATCAAAATTTGAAACTTTGCTATTTCACCACTTCTTCTTTGGGCTCCAGCAAACTAACACAGAAACATTTATTTCTTTGAAACAATCAGAAAATTACAAACAGACATTTTTTTCTTCAAAATAGAATGATGAGTTTTAATTCATCTTTATTATTAACCAATCACAGGTCGCCTTACACAAAATAGCTACCCCGGGCTTCCCTACACTTTTTTGCACCAATCAGCAGTCCTGTCACAACTGGTTCACTTTGCCCTATTAGTTTTTACTCGTGCAGAAACTGTTGCGATATTGTTTCTCACAGTGCAAAAAGTGTTGCGGTATTAGTTTTTACCCGTGCAGAAAATGTTGTGGTGTTGTTTTTACCTGTTCATAAACTGTTGTGGTATTCTTTTTACCTGTGCATAAATTGTTACGGTATTGTAATTTTTTGTGTAGAACTTATGCGATAGAAAAAAAAAACAGTACTCCAATAAATGCAAGCATTTATACGCCCTTACCACAAGCTAGAATGAATTGAAGGGATTAATCACAGCCATTATGATAATACAAATGTATTTGAGCCGTAACTTTCGACATGTGCGCCAAATAAAGACGCAAATCAACACCCCCTCCCCACCCCCACCCCCGACACATACACACACGTCCCCCCCCCCCCACACACACACACACACACGTCATCCTTAGCTATCCAAAATGCGCAAGCTGGTCTGAATCTTCGCTGGGCGCATATGTCCCAAGGTACTGATTCTCACATTGCGGCTCATTTTGTTATCCCATAATATTAATTTAAAAGATAAAGGTGTCTCCATTATTAGGCATATTTATCGAAACCATATCTCTAAATAACAGGGCCCAGTTGTTCAAAACTAACGATGTTTTTAGTTAACGTACATGTATTGTTAAAACTTTGATCATTAAATATGGCAGATATGCTAATATTTTTGCATTTGCAAAAGCTACTCACATTTTTTCAGCAAAAATACCTGTGAATTAGATATTGTACTTACTGGAACAGTTAACATTTTGACCACTAACGAGCTCGTTAAGCTACCGATGCTTTGAATATCTGGGCCCAGGTGTATCAAGATATTGTATTTTTTTTCTTGTTTTCTCCATAAAACATACCCAGCTAGCATTCTATATAAATCTATATCGGGCCGTTATCGGCCCGTCAGCTACCCTGACGGGCCGATAACGGCCCGATATAGATTTATATAGAATGCTTACTGGGATATTGCTATGGATACTCATCAGACGTTCTGGATTAAAGGAGGGATACTGTAAGGATCTATCATATGTGAGGGGTAGATAGGATCACTATCTGGCATCACGAGGCTTGCCAAATGATGCCAGACTGTGATCGCGAGGGACGGATGTTTCTACCTACCCCTCACACCCGTGATAGATTCTTTTCCTTGACGTCATCATGTACAGTGACGTAAACCTTAACTATGGCGTACGTCCATTACAACCAGTGCATATCAAACACGTGAGAAGTCTCGATATTCATCTTACCCTAGGTAGGATAAACTGGGTAGGATAATCCCAGGGTTAGATCCAAGATTTCCTTATCTGGTGATCAAGAAATTAACCATTCCACCCTACATGTAAGAATGCGGGAATACAGGCCTTAACAAGATATACACTGTTTGTCATTCGTCCAGTAGTTTTTCAACAAATAGTAAAACTGACTTGTATAAACTGCTAATGTAAGAAAAGTATATGGTAATTGTTCAATGTGCACAAATACTTCTTAGGGTAAATACAGTACTCTTAAAGGAAAAAGTATGCCCAAAACTTTAAAACATCTCCCCCATTAAAAGAAGAATGTTTTAAGAAAACAATAATATGACAGGGAAGTAAACATCCTTTCTGCTGAAGTTATTTTCCTTTAAAAAAAAGTGAGTGGGTGAAAACTGTCTGCTTGGAGAAGTCTCTGTTTGAAAAGAACTTGAATCTATACAGCTTAAAGGAAATAGATACACTTTTAGGGGAGGCAATTCTGTCAAAAGATTTTGTTTCACTTCTGAAAATGGGTCTACTCAAAAACTGAGAAAAAATGCTCCTCTTTCTTCTCAAAAGGGGTCTACTCTAAAGAACGATTTGCTGTCCTCTCTTCTGAAAAGAGTCTACTAAAAAAAATAATTTGCTACCAAGGGGAGCAAGTTCTTTTCTTTTTAGTAGACCCCTTTTCAGAAGGCGCTTAGTGCGCAGGAAAATAAACAGGGAGTTAAAAAAGTTGTCTTCCCTGTAAAAATGGCAGAAAATTTACCAGGTCTATCAAGGCTCCTTAAATAATCACGAAAACATGCCTATATAATTTTGACCCCCTTAAACCCCACTTTTATATAGTAAAACTGGAGTTTACAGGGGTATACATTAATTTATTTTTCTTATTTTTTCTCGAAAACATAGATTGTGGGTACACGTTAGAACCGCCTCGCCGAGGCGGTTCTAACGGGTACCCACAATCTATGTTTTGATCAGAAATGTGAAAATATCAGAGTTTTTATCTGAAAATTTGCAGTTTTGGGAGGTGAAATTTTCTATATATTTGAATAGGCGTGTTTTCGTAATGTGCTCTTTTCGCGTGGTGGAAGTAATTCACATTTGGCATCATATACAGTTGGTAAATTATTTTCCAAGAAAACGTAACAGTTATGGCCACTAGACAGCCACTTAACTATAATAATATCACCATAAGGAACATAATTCAGTTTTTATTGCTGGTTGCACACGTATTAACACTGGGGCGCATAGGTGAATCGGCAATATAAATATTACGTGTACAAGTATATTTAATACCATCCCCCGCCTCCCCCACTCCCCCATATATATATATATATATATATATATATATATATATATATATATATATATATATATATATATATATATATATATATATATATATGTATATATGGAAACTGGGTTGTTCTAGTTTTTGCGGTTTGGACGAATTTTCAGAAATTTTCCGTTTTCTTAACCTGATACAATTTCTTTCTTATTTCTATTTCTTGCATTTCTCACTCTCTCTCTCTCTCTCTCTCTCTCTCTCTCTCTCTCTCATTTTCATACTACAGTGAATCCGTGTTACAACGACAACATTTGTTTCATTCAAATGAATTTGCTGTTGTAAAGAAGCCTTAATGGACAGAATGATACGTAAGAAAGACCTTGTTTGCATATCTTCAGAAAGGCAATTCTAACAAATATCCAAAACACATGTTGTTTGAAGTTTTACAGCAATATTCCTGCATATTTTTTCATTAATTGTCATCTCTTGAGCGAAGGTTTCGTGACATTTAAATTATCATTATAACGAATTTTGTCGTTGTATAGAATGTCGGTATAAAACGGGCTGACTGTATATAAATAAGTTTAGGTTTAAATGTATTTAACAATCGAATGTTTTGTCCATTTATTATATTATTATATAGTGGAAATGCAATAACTTATAGCTTTAGAAGAGAGGGTTGTCCAGGTAAATACAGTCGACTCTCGTTATCTCGAATTCCAAGGGACTCACTGAAATACTTCGAGATATCAGTACCTCGACCTATCAGAGTTGAGAGAGTGAGGAAAACAATAAATTGAACAACTACATTTAACAAATGAATATGTTATTTGACTCCTGAAGTTAAAAATATATATATATAATAATGTGGAAAAGAGGAGAAATTGCTCCTTAGGAGCAATTTCTCCTCTTTTCCACATTATTTTGTTGCCTGTTGTCATTGTTTCATGTTAAAACAGGGACCAGATTTTCACTTCGAGATAAGCGGTAATTCGAAATAAGCGAGTTCGAGATAATGATGTGCGACTGTATTTTGTTTAGTTCGCCGTGTAAACATATACTATGAGTACATGGGTTCTCATTAGAAGCGCTAACGAAGACGCTTCTAATGAGTAGCTACAACATATTTCATGCTGCAAAAATTCTTGCAAATTGTTTCAAACGCATCACGTAAACATACCTATATAATTTTGACCCCCTTTAACCCCAATTTTATATAGTAAAACTGGAGTTTACAGGGGTATACTTTGTTTTTCTTATTTCTGCTCAAAAACATAGATTGTGGGTACTCGTTAGAACCGCCTCGGCGAGGCGGTTCTAACGAGTACCCACAATCTATGTTTTGAGCAGAAATCTGAAAAATATCAGATATTTTTTATCTGAAAACTTTTAGTTTTTGGTGGGGACTGAGTTTTCAATATATTTGGATAGGCGTGTTTCCCTAATGGTTTATTCTTTCTTGTGACAATACTGAAATAAATTATTAAATAAATAGATATGTTCATTGTCTGAGAAATCAGAGTAATGCAAGAACTGCTAAAGGTTGTTGATTGTAATCACTGCTCAACGGAAGGAGGTGGAAGCAAACGTTTTGACAATTAATCTGCCAATAATAGTGATGCCCACCTGATATGGCTGGTTTGATGTCAGCATTTTTGGCGGTTTTTGCTGTACTTGAAAACCATATCCTAAGATGGCAGAAGTGTCAGATTGACTATTTCATCTTTTATGTGTGCAGATTATTGTGATAAATATTTGTTTGCTTGTAAAAGCTGGGCTAGATTTAGTTTACATATGTTTTAACAAACACATTTTTGGGAAAAGCAGGAATTCTTGTTTTAGTAAATTTGAAGACTAGAACTTACCGTCTAACCGTCTAAGCAGTATCAAGGTCTTAGTCTGGATTTTACAGACTACATTTTAATTTCAAACAGAACAATTCCATTTGTGATAAAATTAACTGTGATATTGGATTTAATAGAAAGGATTACCTTCTGTGACAGCTGGAAACCTAATTGTGAGCATTAACTTAGGACCGAGACTTTCTTTGAGTTTAGTATTTTAGTGTGTACTTTTTTACTTTTTTAGACATAATTATATAATTTAGGTGTTCTTTTAATTGTTGAGACAGAAAACAATACATATTAATAAATCTAAGTTTAGTCAAGTGGCGTTTCTCATTCAATATTAAATCGGACAGTTCTAGTAGATGTTATGCCTATAAACTATTGTGCATAATACATAGATTTTCGTGGAGAAACAAGTAAAATATCAATACGTTCAGTTTTGTTTTTGTTTGTTTTTTTTGTTAGAAAAACGCTTATCCAAAGCAACGGCTTAGAAGTATGGAAGTCGATTTTGCTGTTAAACCAATTAAATCTAATGATGTTTTAACACAGTCTTTTCAATTATTTATTCAACCCTTTCACCCCTGACATTCCCATTTTTAAATTTGGACATATCCATTGTTGCAAAAGGGGGACTCATGCAAAAATAAAAAAAAAAAAACAGAATAAAAAAACAGTGTAGATACAAATGAGACGGCTCGTCTGGATCTACACTCTTTGCAAAGACATATGTTTGGGTTTGCAAGGTTAAAAGAGTTAACCTGTGCGACCATATTGAGACTGAAGCATCAACATGCACATCGAATTTCACTAAAATTTCTGAAGATGTTTTGACTGGATTAATCACATATGTATTTTGCCGATTCGCACAATATTCTCAGTGATTAAGCATAATCATACTACAGACGTTGTCTAACAACGTTTTTCCGCTCATGCATACGGATGCTTAACTTCTCATCACGAAAACATACCCATATAATTTTGACCCCCTTAAACCCCACTTTTATATAGTAAAACTGGGGTTTACAGGGGTATACATTATTTTTCTTATTTCTGCTTAAAACATAGATTGGGGTACTCGTTAGAACCGCCTCGTCGAGGCGGTTCTAACGAGTACCCACAGTCTATGTTTTTGAGCAGAAATATGAAAATTATCAGATTTTTTTTATTTGAAACAAAAAAAAATTTGGTGGTAAAGTTTTCAGTATATTTGAATAGGCATGTTTTCGTAATGTATAAGGAAGGCTTTAAGTCGTTTGTTTTCGTTCGAATTTCATGTTGAGCGCCAAGCTGCTCCACATTGCGTGAAAATGTGCAATCAGACGATTCACATGAAATGTCTAGACATATTTTCTCTAAAAAAATGTAGTTAGGTTGTCGTCTTCTGCAAAGTTTGCATATGAGACGAAACATGTACATGAAATGTACTTGAATTTCCTGTTTAGACTACCAGGCTCCAAAGTTGGTCTGGGTCTTCTTTAGGCTTCCTCATTTTTTCTGCGTGCACGTTTCTAAGGTACATTTACTCATGTTTTGGCTAAAATTGTGTAGAAATGAAAAGTCACAGTAATAAGTTATAATTAAGGTTTGCGTTTATTTGTACATGTACAATTGACACAAACTCATTTGGCATTCTTGAAAATAAATAATGGCCTCAAACAAGTAGCACGTGAAAGTGATAAGCTCTTGCTCTCAAAATTATCTAAACGTGAAAGTATTTGTGTAGCAGGGAGCTGCTTAACATAATTGTGGATTTTTCTGGATATCTCCGTGCATTTTTTCCACGGATCTTCCATACACACTGAATGCCTCTGCCGTTAGTACCACCAAATAGTGTACACAAACAGAAGCACGTCCACTACAAGTATGATATTAGGAATGCTAAAGATCATAAAAAAAGATCATTAAACCGAGCGAAGTTTCAAATTACGATACCCGACTTGCAAGTCGATTATATTGAGCGAGCACTGAGCCACCCAGTTCAGTGGCAAATGAAGACAATAGCATTGCGTTATTTATAAAAGGGGCCACGTCAAACGAAAAACGTGCCTTCGAACATGCGTAAAATGCTCAGATTCAGATCATCCTGCGCAAGCGCAAACTATCATCCGGCCCTTTACTCTCAATTTATACATTCTGTAATATCTAATGATTCTGTTAGCGTAAAGTGAAGGCCTTGATAAGAATGCGCTGCTGCGCATGCTGATCTGGGCCTCCGCTGTCCGCATATGCCTGAAGATACGTTTCGAATGGCGCGGCCAAAATAATGCTGTGAATGTCCTGCTTACAATCTTACAATGATATGTTGGCATCTGCGCGAACTTGTAGGTGTATTCCCATAGGAAATTATCTTGTATTGTCGCAATATTGGCACAAGCAGGTAATTTGGCTCACGCGTATCTTGTTACTATCAAAAAAATCACCCCAAAACGCTTCAGGGAAGAAGCGAACACATGTACCGTATATGCGAACAGCGAAAGCCCTGATCAGGCTGCGCATTGCGCAGGCTGACACAGGGCCTTCGCTTTTCGCTTACAGCAACATGCGCCGTTGAGAAATCTGCCCAAAGTGAAGGGCCCGAGAAGACCACTCGGCCGCCTTAGCTACATTGTAGCCTGAGCCTTCTCTGTGCGCATAAACGTTTGACTAACTTTTGTGCATTACCGCTCATAACGGGTCAGGGCAAACAGGAGAAAGGTATCTCATCGCGCATTCCAACGTCGAAATTCGGAACTGGGCAGCCGGAATCCAGCTCCTTTCACTCATGCGCATAGCGAATACACATGTGTTTTACGAAATGCCCTGATGCTCATTTCAGACTGCAAATACGTACTTTGGTTTGCGATGTGATACGTATTCGTTTGTTTTTTTTTCTGGATACACATTTTGGCGTGTCATATAAATGACGATTGATGTGAAACTGATAATGATCAAAATAGAACTGTAAAGAGACTATAAACAATACTAGTGTAACAAAAAACAAAGAAACAAACAACAAAGAAATTATACAATTAGCTTTTAGTCCATCTGAAAATTGAGGGATGATTTAAAAACCGTTGACGCCATAACGTTTTCGTTATTATCTGTTTTATTGATATTATATGTTTTTGCGTAGTTTCATCAACTGTCCCTTGCAGAACTGTCTAACGTGGGACATTGAAATATCAACATGACCTGACTGTATTGGTGTCCAATACCTCATTGTAAGAAAACTGACCGTTACATAGAAATAATTAAACGAACAGCTAGACATCAAAATCTATATCCTCAGTCTATATAAGTCGGGGTCTGTTTCAGTTCAGGGACGCATGTGAAGCGACTTACACAATGTACATTATTGAGCGCCTGGCTTTTACCGTATAGTCCCACGTGTAACTGAATGGCTTATCACTTTTTTTTTTTTTTTTTTTTTTTAAAGGAACAAAATATTTCCTTAACAAGACCCTGCCATTTTAACGCTTAGCATGCTAGGTAAATATTTCAGCAGACGATATTTTGAAATATTGTTTTCTTATTTTGCCCAGAAAATAGGTTTAGACATTTCATTCAAATTGTCTGCTTAGGATATTATCTAAATTCTTTCCATTGACCCAAATTCTTAAAGTTTCAAATAATAGCGAGGCAACGTCCTATCTACAAAACTGCAAAACTTTGCAAAACCATTACGAAAACACGCCTATTCTATTCAATTTCGCCTCCAAAAACTGAAAATTTTCAGATAAAACCTTTGATATTAGTCATAATTTTGCTCCAAATATAAATTGTGGGTACTCGTTAGAACTGCCTTGTCGTTTTTGAGCAAAAATAAGCAAAATAATGTATACCCCTGTAAACCCCAGTTTTACCATATAAAATTGGGATTTTAAGGGAGTACATGTATGTTTTCGTGATGGGCGGCAAACTATTTTAAGTGTATCCAGTCACCTGAATGCATAGCATTCTGGGTAAAACTCAGCACATGACAAGTTGATTGTTTTTCGTATTTTCCCCAGAAAACAGGATTTTACCTTTTAAGCAAGTTCTTTCTTTTTGCTTTGTCAGTGCCTACTTTCTGGAGAAAACAAATAAGAAAAATGCTTTGAATTTGTCGTCTGCTGAATTTGCTCAGAGAGTGGTAAAGGTTAATGCAATAGTTGACCATTGCAGTATGTTTTACACTTAGAAGTAACAGGCGCATGCGCACAATATAAAGGGAGGTAGTTTAAGCGCAGTAGGAGCTCAAATAATAACCCGAACATAAAATTTATTTTATTGTTCAAATTTGTAACTGAATTCAGCATGTATTGTCCAACGTGTTTATATTATGTAACAGATCGCGGGGTTTAATTTACCGACTAAAATTAAATTACATTCATTCAGTTTAACAAATTGCTTCTCATATCGTATTTACTCCAAGTATGCAGACAGACGAACCTTGCTAAACAGTGTTGACCTAGATCAGAAGCCGCAGAACGCGGCGTCTGATCTGGGTCTACACTGTTTACATTGTACCCTTCATCCTGCAATATTGATACAAATCCAAAGGTAGTGAAATGGACGTTCGAATTTTAGGTCAAGCATTGCAAGGAGACAAATAAAGGTATCTTACTATTTAGGGTAGGTATGGCAGTCCAGGCGCTTCTAAACCGGTGGGAACACTCGGTTTTGTGTTATACAAAAGAATGCTTTGTAATTTGGCGAAGTGGCTCTTTCTAATTGGTATGAGTCTGGTCGCCTTGCATGGATTGGAAGGCTAGCATGTTGCACTTTTGTGCCTCACTGGACCAAACCTCCTTAAAAATGTGCAAATGTGCAATTCTGCATCTCATCAGCTAACAATGCATTCAATAAACAACTCTTTTAAAGATAAGACTATCAACAACATTCCAAGTTTATCTTTGATTCATGTTTCACTTGCCACAGTTTGATATTGTGCCCTAATCGCACGCAAGTTGCGTTGCCCTGATCTGATAAATATTATGATCAATGTGGTACAAATGTATAATGGAGACGCATCATCAGATGACAGCGCCTGTACCATCACGAAAACACGCCTATATAATTTTGACCCCCTTAAACCCCACTTTTATATAGTAAAACTGAGGTTTAGAGGGATATACATTATTTTCCTTATTTTTGCTCGAAAACATAGATTGTGGGTACTCGTTAGAACCGCCTCGCCGAGGCGGTTCTAACGAGTACCCACAATCTATGTTTTGAGCAGAAATAGGAAAAATATCAGAATTTTTTATCTGAAAACTTTCATTTTTTGGTGGTAAAATTTTCAGTATATTTGACTAGGCATGTTTTCGTAATGCATTGTACATAGCTCGTTGCAGTGCTGCATACGACCCTCTCCTCCCCACATCCCACCCAAGATACGCAAACAAACGTGTATGGCTTGCCCATCGGGAGTACTAACCACATATAAAGGGCCACCCAGGCAACGCGAATGTCTACATTGAGTTTACGTGTATAACTTAACATTTAACGCCTGCTACATGTACTGTAAAGTCAAATAAAAACATTAAATGTTGCACTTTGAGACACAGAACACAAAACAGGAACAAAAATCGAGGCCTCGGTTTCATTAAGCCTCTTCACCTGACAGCACTGCAGCTGAATTCGCCCCTTGCACCGGCTTAAGCGTAACTTGATTTTCACAAGATACCCTGCTATGTTTTCTTCACATCGAGATTATTGAAAAACAACATTTCTTACATAAATGGGCGTTTGCACATCATGAGTACTAACCACACCCAACAGGCCACCCAGCCCACGCTTATTTCTATAGCCTATTAACGTGTACATAATGCAGTTACAAGTTGAAGGAGAAAATGTGCTCATGCTGAGTTAATGGTGAAATAGAACCAGAATTACTTTCCGCTAATGAGGACCCTTAAGCGTCATTGCCAAATACCTAGACGCGCAAAGCGACATGGTAATAAAGAAACACTTTCTGACACAAAGGAAGTTCGTCCTAATGATTTAATTACTGTTTTATTGCTTATTTACGACAGAAAAAAAAAAGACGCATTTTCATAATCATCCACATGAAGAAGTCATTTGAACCGCAACGGCAGGAAACGTACCTTATGACATATGCGCACATCAAAGACTCAATTCAGCCTGCGCGAACGCGCAGACTGTTTGGAGCCTTCGTTGTCCGCATGAAGAGACTTTGCATCCATGGCTATCCAGAATGCGCCCAATGAAGATTCTGTTTAGACTGCGCGCATGCGCAGGCTGAACTGAATCCTCGAAAGGCGCACATATCTGGAGTTACGTTTTCTGACGTTGCGGCTCATTTCTGTCAAGATGATTTGGTTACATGCACTAACTACACCTGGAGATTTTGCAGCCATTTTTCACAAGGGAGACAATTTGTGAGACTTCCTGTTTGTTTTCCTACGCATCATGTTACTTCTGGAAAGGGGTCTGTCTTAAAAGGAAAGAATTTGCTCCCCGTGGGAGCAAATTCTTTCCTTTTAGAGCAGACCCCTTTTCAGAAGCAGAAAAATAAGTTTTATAGAGGCACTTCTTCTGAAAGAGTTTGCATCTCCCTTAATTACTTCCCAAATTGATAGTTTAGACACAATGAGTTTAGATGATGTTTAATGCATTATGATGAGGCTAAACTCGTATACAGTCACCAGGCAATAGCCAAAAAACGTTAAATTGTCTATTTACAGTCAACTGTCAATAGATAAAAACCGTAAAATTGGTTACTTATTGTTATGTATTGTAATTATGTATTTTTTGTTTTCAACTCATGTTATTTACTTATGTAAACCTGACGAAAAAAAAAAGACCTTGAACTTGAAGATTTTACAATCAATTTCCAATAGCAAAAAAAAAAAGGGTTAATTAGCTATTTACAGTCATTTATCAATCGCCAAAAAACCGTTAAGCTGGCTATTTACAAACACAATTATTTGAGCCGCCACATGAAAAAGTGTATCTTAGGGCATGTGCCTCCTGTTTAGACTCGGGTCAGCCTGTGCGTCTCGTAAACTGACCTAAGCCTTGACTGGGTGCATTTTGGATAACCAAGGCTCCAATGTGTGTTCAGGCGGACGAAAAGTTTGGCGACGCGCAGGCTGATCTGCGCTGGGCGCACATGTCAGAAGATACAGTCATATATTGTCAGTTTCCATGTCAGTTTGCCTTGAGAGAGGATATGCTTATAATATAATGTTCTGAAATGGGTGTTTTCATATTGGCCCTGTCACAGGTCCGAGGGCAGTCGTATTGGCTTGAGGATTGCTGTAATTGGCTCTAGGTGAAAGCGAAGGCCAATACAGACATCCGAAGGCCAATACGACTGCCCGAGGTCCTGTAACAGGGCAAATGTGAAAACATCTATTCCATGACATTTTTATAAACCAATTTTTTTTTGTTTTCAGTTTTTAAAGTGTTGATATCAATAAAATCTCCTTTTAGTAGTTTTGTTCTTGTTGCTTGCTTCGCCATGCAGTTAATTACTGACTTTGTTTAAAAAGAAATATTGCTTTGTTTAAATGGAGAATTACAACTGCTGTCTGCAAATGTAGCTCCAACATCTGCAGGTATCTTACTGTTCTCTAAGCACAAAACAGTGTATACACCTGTAAACCCAATTTTACTATATAAAAGTGGGGTTTAAGGGGGTCAAAATTATATAGGCGTGTTTTCTTGATGAAATATTGGCCCGGTTAATACTGTAAAATATTGGCCCTCCTACACCCCTCGGTTTTTATTCCCTTAACCCTTGTAACTTTCAGTATAATCCCTCGTATAAAAACCGGGCCAAAACCGTATAGAAATCATGCCAAACACTGCATTGCTATGGCACAGGCTGTTTGGCACATATTAGAACAATAATTACTTAGTTGATTAATAACATCACTTAATTTTAGTGGGAAATAAGAAAAATAAGAACGTATCAGTAACATATTCTTTTATCTATAGAGTTACGGACGGGTGTTTAAATGCACAAGTCACGATGGTGGACAAATTGCTCTGCCTTAGGATTAAATCGAACCATACGTACATTTTAATTTGGTAGTAAATGATGATAATGAAGATGATGATGATGATGATGATGATGATGATGCTGACGATGACGATGATGATGATGATGATGATGATGATAGTGAAAAGATGAAAACACTGAGAGGGCCATGGACCTCGATTCACTCACCTGATAAAAACAGCTACTGCATATCTGCAAATGCCATGAAAATTCTTCCAGTATTGTCACAGCAACTAGAATACATATTTGACATGCCATAAAAAGTCAAAGGTCATCCTAGTATTATCATTTGAACAAACTTAGTAGACGTTGAGTCCCCCATGCTGTATACCAAGATTCAGCCTTAATTTCTTAGTGCTGGAGAAGAAGGTTTTTAAGTATTTTACCATATATGGGCACGGCAGCCTTCTTGTTCAATGGCACAAAACCATTTGAACAAATAGTCAACACTCTTTTTGAAAGAAGACACCATATGAAATCTGGTGAAAACTGTTTAAGCGTTTTTTGGTTGTTTTTTTTTTTTTTTTTTTTTTTTTGTTTTTGTTTTTTCCCCTTTTTTTAGAGAAAAAGATGTTTAAAGATATCACGATTTTATTCATGGATATAGCCCAGGGGAAAGGGTAGATAACCTCCAAAATTTCGACAGTAGCTAAACAGTTTTACTACTTTAATGATACGTTGTACATTTCAGCCATTAGTCTATGATACATTTTGAGAAAATGACTTTTCAACATTTCCCCCATACAAATGTATGGGGCGCAAATTTGACCTTTCCGTAAAAAGGTGAAAGGTCAATCTACGACAACGATTTGAACAAAATTGGTAGACTTCGAGTTCCGATGCTATGTACAGTCGAACCTCAATAGCTCGAACACCGATGGCTCGTTTACCACGGCTAATTCGAACTCGTTTTTGAGTCCCTACAAAATTCTTCCGATAGCTCAGGAAAACAAATATTTAGTGAATTTACTTATTTAGCCATGAAATTGTATGTTGTGTGTACTCATCAGAATCGCCTCATCGAGGCGATTCTAATGAGTACACTCAACAAACAATTATTGTATAGAAATCGGAAAAAAAAATCGCTAAATCATCGCTGTTTGATTCCTGACCTGGCACCATGATTAACCCTCAGTGGCTCGCACTCCCCATGTCTCGAACAATTTTCTATTGTCCCAAAGATGTTCGAGCCATTGAAGTTCGACTTACCAAGATTCAGTCTTTGAGCTTTTTTTGGGTCTTGAGAAGAAGATTTTTAAGTGCTTTTACCATTTACATGTATGGGCATGGCGGTCATCTTAATTAATGGACCGTGACAATTTGAACAAATTTTCAGTTCCCCATTAACAGAAAGTTCAATCTGAAATTTGAAGAAAATTGGCCCAGGGGTTTCAGAGGAGTAGCATTCAAAGGTGTTAATGGACGGAAGGACGACGGACGGACTACGGACGACGGACGGCAAGTGGTCACAATAGCTCATCCTGAGCCTTTGGATCAGGTGAGCTACAAATAGCGAGGAAGAAGTTTATTTCAACTGAATTTGCTAAAGTTTCTATTTCCAACAAATACCAATAAGAACATGCATGTAATGACATAAAAAATATACTGAAAGTCGGTGTATATGTATCTGTATATGTATCCTGCCGTCAGGACCCGACGACTAACGCCACCACCCTTCCCTAACAAACAATATTAACTTCACTATTGGAATAAACATGTTTTTTTTTTTCAAATGAATTTCTACATTGACAAATATCTTTTCAACATTATTTGGCAACAACAGAGAATAGCATACTTGTATTCTACGGTCAAACGAGGTGGAGGCGTTTTGTGTAACTGAGACAGGACACAAGAAAACGTGCCTTAGTAACATATATGCGAAAAAAAATTGTCTGGACCAGTCTTCGATAGCAGCTCAATCTGATAATTCATCAATGCACTCTACAATCGCCAATGATTCTGTTAGCGGACTACGAAGGCTCTGATCAGACTGCGCGAATGCGCAGTCTGATCTGGGCCTTCTCTGTCCGCATATGCCCTGAAGATACCTTTGCGCATGCGTGACTCGTACATGTTATCATTTGGAATGATACGGAAAATAAGATAATTTCTGACAAGAAAGTATATTTTTGACAACCGTGCTGGATGAACAACATTCTATCATACTAGTGTAATATGCCATGAAGTCTCTTACATGTCTGGCAGATGCCAGACATTTATTGAGTTGTTCAGTCAGGTGCCAAATTAAAGTTCACAGAAGCGAAAATCACATAGATTTCAATATGTTTTAACATTGATAAGACACGGTACTTGCACTCTTCAACCAGTTGTGGACAAACTGGTATGTTAGAAAAGCTATTGTTAGTCTGGCTCCAGTCTCCAGTGAATAAATCTTTATTCTGATGATAGCGTTTGATAATCCACTGAAATAAAACCAAAACAATATCGTGACTAAAAAGGCTGGTCACTAGTACTTTATAGTCATGATATTATAATGTTTTATTATTATTATTATTATTATTATTATTATAATTTTAATGGATTATCAAACAGAACTGTAAGAATAAAAATTAATCACTGGAGACTGGAACCAGTCTAAAGCTATAGTCTTCAAACTAGGTTCTGTGTCTACACGTATAATTAAAGAAAAAAAAAACGTTTCTGTTTTTTGTTTTTGTGTTATGCTAATAAATTTTGTATTGTTATACTAATAAACAGTTTCAGAGCAACTGAATTATGTCTACGGATGACGTCATCAATATTAGTCTAACATGTGTCATTCGAAAATAACAAAATGGCGTCCTTTATGGCTACAACGCTAAAACATTCCACCCAAGAATATATTGGGGAATTTCTGACTTTTGCCAATAAACTATGAATAGGTATATTTCAAATATTATTTTTCTATTGTTTAAAGTGATACAGTTGTTGGTGAGAACCGCATCATTTTAGCGCAAGAACCTGGAATGTATGTCCACAAGACGGTTATATGGACAATACATGGTGCCTTTGGAAACAAAGAACACACAAAAGAACGAAAATCGGAGACTCGGTTGTATTAGTCTCTTTATGTGCAGTCCGTTTAATACCCGACACTTCGCGGGTTTACCACGACTGTATATATTGTACTATATTAGATCGTAATGCACAGACGCAAAAACAGGTTGAACTCAACCTTCTGTCCTTTCGACATCATTTGGAAGGACGTTTTTTTTTTTTTTTTTTTTTTTGTTTTTTTTTTCTTGGCATTTTATTTTAGATGAAAATATTTCGTTCTGATTGACCATATCTAATCAGAAAGCACTAGTCTTTTCGCTTTTTATGTTGTGTTTTCAAATACTTACCCTAAAATTAAACTTACGACCAACAATATGTGTGACCAATGCAATTTCTATAGTAAAGTTAGTTTTTGGGGAATTTTTGTCTGTGAAAATATATTTTACTTTTCTTTATTGAATTTAAACTATTGCTTTTTCTCAACAATATTGCGAAAAGTTCAGAAAAAGTGAACCAGCGGAACTTGTTGTAAACCTGCCTCCAAGTTACCATCACTACATATAATTTGCATTTATTTTTTCTATGGGATAAATTGAAAATATTTGACTTTATAAAAACCAATGACTAGAAAATACTTTTTGTGCCTAGGTAGTTACGACAAATAGTTTTGCATCAAATGATGACATAAGTTTGCAAAATTACTTCTTCTGTGTAAAGCGCCAAGCAAAAAACGACTTTCTGAAAAATGTCGTAATCACGGTACGCATTCGCATATGCCCTGGCATTACGAAAACACGCCTATTCAAATATATTGAAAATTTCACCACCAAAAACTGAAAGTTTTCAGATAAAAATTCTGATATTTTTCATATTTCTGCTCAAAACATACATTGTGTGTACTCGTTAGAACCGCCTCGCCGAGGCGGTTCTAACGAGTATCCACAATCTATGTTTTTGAGCAGAAATCATAAAAAAATAATGTATACCCCTGTAAACCCCAGTTTTACTATATAAAAGTGGGGTTTAAGGGGGTCAAAATTATACAGGCGTGTTTTCGTGATGGGTAATTTTCATTGGTTTGAGCTGTTTGCACAACATGAGAACAAAAAAGCCTTAATGCAATATGCGAGCAACCAATGGTGGACCGTCCGCTTAGACTTGCAGAACGTTTTTGATTTTTTTTTGTTGTTTTTTTTTTTTTTTTTTTTTTTTTTTTTTTTTGTTTTGTTTTGTTTTGTTTTATGAGTATCCACTGATTTCGGAGGCGTACAACAAAAGTCCATATGAGACTGCGCGAATGCACAGGCTGACTGGACCCTTTACCCGCACGTGTGAGAAAGGCACCTTTCACTTATTTCGCCACACATTATCAATGTATTACCCCAGTCAGCATTCTACGTAAATCTATATCGGGCCGTCATCGGCCCGTCAGGGTAGCTGACGGGCCGATGACGGCCCGATGTAGGTATACGTAGAATGCTAGCTGGGACATATATCTTCCAGCTGTTTACTTATCAATTCAGTAAAAATAAATATTGATGCTTCATTATTCAGTGCTAATTAAAAGTTGTTCATATTTTCATATCTTGCTTTGAAAAGTTAATGTATTTATTAATTGAACATAAAGAATTGCATAATGATAACAATTATCAACAAATAAACCATTAACCCCTTAAAGAGAGCATACATTGTATTATACAGATTCAGGGGAGGTAAACATGTTACAATTGTTTATATCCCCTTCTAAAATATCTCTACTGTGTAAGGAGTAAGGAAAGAATTTGCTCCCAGAGGGAGCAAATACTTTTTTTATAGAGTAGTTCCTTTTTGCAACATGGGATTGATGTGCAGGAAAGCAAACAGGAAGTTACAAAATGTGTCCCCCTTGTGCAAAAGTGGCGGCTAAATTGCCAGGTGTATTTATTCACCTTTTGGTCAGCAATTATTCAGCATATTTTTCAGTTATTACAAAGGTACCTGCGGTTCCATTACTGCTTATGCTCTATAAGTGGTAACAGCGATATGGATCCGTTTACGGGCACTTACTGACTAGCATTCTATTTCAACTGCGCTACCAGCGTCTATTCAAACTGGCCAGCCACGTACATTACGAAAACACGCCTATTCAAATATATAGAAAATTTCACCTAAAAAAAAACTTAAATTTTTTCAGATAACAAACTCTGATATTTTCCACATTTCTGCTCAAAACATAGATTGTGGGTACTCATTAGAACCGCCTAAACCTAAACATAACTTCGTAGTCTTCAACAGAATGTCGTAAACGTTTCGCCGAAAGCGCTATTGTCGTAATCGTATCCTCAAAACGACTACTAAGGGTGCATTCCACAGTTTCGCACTTTTGAACCTAGGAAAATTGTCAATAACTAGGGGTAGGGCTAGAACCCAGTCTGAAAATACTTTTTGCTGTACATTTTAACCAAAACTGAAGTTTTATGCTAGTCGGTTATTGTTAACATTGAAAAAAAGGACTTTTCTTGAGGTCATATAACCTTATTATAAAACAGTGTAGATGAAATATGAAACTGTTGAATTCTGTCTGGTACACGGTTTTACCTTGTCATGAATTGTAGCATGCTTTTCTGTGGATTTTATCTTGAAAACGACATGACTTACAGGTATTGATTTCTAGATAAAAGTAATATTCTGTAGGTGCCCTGTCAAATTTTTAACTGTTCCAGGGCAGTGCATAGTCCTGTAGTTTAGGATAATCATTCGAAAATTGCACTTTTCGCATAAAACTGGCCGCAGTCGTAGGTGGGTGGGGTATTGTTTACATTAGTACATGTACTACAGCAGGTTTTGGTACATTGCAGTTATTTTTATGATGATTAAGTTATTATTTGGTATGTTTGCAATTTACTAATACAGTGCCTAATGGACTGTACTGTTATATTTGCTGTGATTTCATTGTATTTGTGTGACGGCTGTGAAAAAGTAGAAATGGAAGTCAAAACTGTGGAGTGCACCCTAAACCGTCCGAAACATGTACGCGGAACATCGCTTCATACCTCTAGAAATGGGTGCGTATCAGGTTAATATTTTCTTACTTCTCCTCGAAAACATCTATTGCGGGTACTCATTAGAAGCGCTTCGGCGAGGCGCTTGTAATGGGTACCTAAATTATGAGTTTTATGGGAAAATCAGTACATTTTTGTTGAAATTAAAACAAGTTGCGCTTCTAATGAGTACATATAACATGAGTTTTTTTATGGAAACAACAATCAGTATATTTTTGTTAGAAAAAGCATAGCGGCACTTCTAATGAGTACTCTCAAAATGTGTTGTTTTTTTGTTTTTTGTTGTTGTTTTTTTTTTTTTTTTTGTGAAAAAAAAAAAAACAAAAAAAAACTTCATTTTTTTTCCAAAATAGGCGATTTCTCAGGAGCGATATGACTTACATGCATCTCTGGGCTTTATAAATATATCATGCCTCTGGAATAAAATAGCAGACAAGTACATTGTACAAACAAAACAAAATATTTACCCTCATATTTGAGGCCGTGTAAATATTATCGCCATAGCTATTAATCAAAATAGCCACAATGCTAGAAAACGCAGCTTCGTAAATGTGCGCCCAGCTAAGATTCAGATAAGATTGCGCATTAGCGCAGTCTGATCAAAATCTTTACTGCGCGCATTTTCGACAGCCAAGGATGCAGTTTCTTCATGTGGACAACGAATACTGATTAGACTGCGCGGATGCGAAGGCTGATTTGAGTCTTCGTTGGGCGCACGTGTGAGTAGGTACGTTTTCTCGAGTTGCGGTTCAAATAAATAGTGCAATGATGCCTGAAACCCGATAAAATTCTGATAATCGAAGTAATTCCTGTGGTGGAAGATTTGGAGCCTGTTGAATCCTTGAATAATGTTCCATCATATATCGTTATTTACCTGGTGTTCCAAGTCCAAATTAAACAGCATGTATACTAGGTCCACCGGAAGTTACTGATTCATGTCTTACATATAACTAACAAGCTTGGTGCCAGACATTACGATAACATGCCTATTCAAATACAGTCAAACCTGTCTTAAAGGCCACCTGTATTAAGCAATCACCTGTCTTTAAAGGCCACTTTTTGAAGTCCCATAAAAGGAAATTAAATGTAAATATACCTGTATTAGGCAAGCACCTGTCTTAAGCAACCACTTTTTGGCTTTCCCCAAGGTGCTTGCTTAACACAGGTTTGACTGTATATTGAAAATTTTACCACACACAAAAAATAAAAAAATTCTGGTATTCTTCCAATTTCTGCTCATGATATAGATTGTGGGTACTCGCTAGAACCCGCCTCGGCGAGGTGGCTCTAACGCGTATCTACAATCTATGTTTTTAGCAGAAAGAAGAAAAATAATGTTTACCCCTGTAAACCCCAGTTTCACTATATAAAGGTGAGGTTTAAGGGGGTTAGAATTATATAAGCATGTTTTCGTGATGGGAATATTGTTTTCGGTGCAACATTTATTTATTTATTTATTTATTTATTTATTTATTTATGATGAAGAAAAAAAACAACATTAAGTTAAAAAGTCTATGAAATCTGGACTGTATTTACATGTAAGCAACAAATAAAGACTCATTTTGTTTTATTCTAATGATCTATTTTGTTTCGTTACCTTAACAAAACAAAGTGTGTCACTATTTTTTTTTTTTTTTTTTTTTTTTTTTTTTGTTTCTCTTTAGACATAATTTACTGCACAGGTTCTTGATAAAAGTGCTTTATAATGGTTTATCGATAACAGAAAAAACATATAGGTTACACAATCAAATGTAATAATCGATAATAAAGCGTTGTAATTAATCGGTAAAGTGATTTTATTGTCTCAGTTGGATACTTTAGGATATCGAAATTCAGATCGATCATCAACAGAAACATGCCCAGATAATCTGTTACTTTGGAAAGAAACAGGGGCGGATTCAGAAGCGGGACGCGGGGTTCAGTCAAACCCGTCTGAACCCCCTTAGACTCAAAATTTCATTTTCATAGGAAGTTTTGGATAAATATAATACACTTGATTCCATATTCACCCTAAATATTCACACTGGACTCTTTCTCTTCACCTTCTACATGTACTTACCTCAACATGTCCATTTACTACCTATGCGTGTGTATAAAATTGCCGGATGAGTGGCAAACAGTGTGATCTTGGTCCATACAGTTTGCTCAGGCCTGTCTTTCCGATTACATACGGTAATTTTATCAAATCGACCATCCACCCCCCACCCCACCCCCACCCCCCACCACCACCACCCGCGCATGAAATCATCCTGGATCCGCTTCTAAGCACTGCTTATCCAAAAAATTGAAATAATCCATGTAGCTTAGATTGGCTCAAGTCGTTTCTGCACTTAATTTTTCTTTCTTTTTTTTTTTTTTTTTGTTTTTTTTTTTTTTTTTTTTTTTTTGAATTCTTGATCGATTCCTGTAGCTGTAGCAAATTTTGTCTCTTTAATCCCATTTCTCTGTTTTACTATCTTTTCCACTAAAAGACATAACTGATTAAATCATATAAACTGTACTAGAGTGTATACGTATACCTTTGAAAAGAAAAGAGAAAATGTTTTGGCTAAAATCCTTCGGGTGAATAAATGTGTGTTTTAAGTCTCGTTCAACTGTATTTCAGTCAAATCGTGACTGTATTTCAGCAATCATAAAGTCATGTGTGCTTTCGTTCAGAAACATATCCCACTGTCTACGTCCAAGGGCGTAGACAATCTTAATGTTTGTCATTGCTCAGGAAGCACTTTATGAAAGTTATTGATTGGTCCAATGCTATTTTCTAGGGACTGCTCAATGTTATTGCAACCAAGTACTAGTTTTCACAAAAAGCTTGGTATGCGCTTAGCAAACAAAAACAAGTATTAGCTTTCATAAGAAAGCTTGGTCTACGCTTAACACACAGTGTGTGCTAAGCGTAGACCAAGCTTTTTTGTGAAAGCTAATACTTGTTATAATACAGTTTTAATATAATGATCTGAGCAGGAAACCGTCATATGTCATTGAAGAATCTGTAAGCACCTCTGAAAGATGCCAGTAAATATTTAATATACGCGTGACGCGATTTCTTAGATATCGTAAGGATCTGAGAGTCTTGTGTAAACATAAGCTGCAATGTTTAAACATAATTTCCCATACATAATATATCTTTTATTTTCGGAATTCCAAGAGCGCGTAAAAAATACAAAATCGGGTTACATACATATATACTTTTGTAGGTATCAGCACAAATCGTGAGCCATACATTTTATTATATTTGTTAACCCATTTGTGCCTAACGTCCCATAAATGGGACATTGGCAAACAGTGTAGACCCAGATCAGATGCCGCAGAACGCGGCGTCTGATCAGGGTCTATACTGTTTGCATTAATTACAGGCATTCCTATAAATCACGGCAATAATAAAAACTGACCAGACACCACTTAAATTGGAAATGGACTGGTCCAAAGAGTTCAGGTAGAAAAGTCCACTAGGCATGACTGAGCTAATGGGCGCTCGCAAAATGAGCAAACGCATGTCAAGACATCTCATAATTTGGACAGCCTGAGCCTCTCTACTCTGCAGTCTGACGGAAATGAATGGTCTCGGTAGTATTTATTGGCAAATAGAGAATTCCACATTTAAATGAATTAAATAGACTGAAGGCAAATACATTTTAGCAAATTGACTACCGCCTTCACCTCGGCGAAGTATTCGGACACCTAACATTATTACCATACATTACCCAAAATTTGCAGAAAAGAAAAGTATCCATTGTATAAGGACTATAGGATGTGTGGCAAACAGTGTAGACCAAGATCAGATGCAGCATGTTGCGGCGTCTGATCTGGGTCGACACTGTTTTCAGGCAATCCTGTCCGAATACTTAGGGTTCTACATTTTAAACATTTATCGATGTCATTTTTTGAATGAAACACGGCCATGAAACATCGGTAGAATTACATTGAACAAGAATTTATTAACTGATTGATATAATGTCATTTCAGTACACTTGTAAGCGACAATTTACAATGCGACAATTGACTCGCATGATCATTTTACCAGTAATTTATATTTCATTAATATTTAAGCCCTAAAAATAAACTGTAAATGACATAACTATTAAACGATACAATTTGCATGTATCAACTACACAATGATACATGTGTGTAAGCTAATACATATTGGAACATGGTTCACCAAGTCGTACTCGACTAGACATAAACTTATATTTCATATCCAGTACATGAGACAAAATTGTATAAGAATAAGAAAAAAAAAAAATCAGATATCCGACTCTGTAGTTTCATATCAGACTGCTGGTCAAAACCCTTCATATTTCCTACAACGTTAGACTGATGAATCTCAAAATAGATTTTATATTGTAAGGAAATCCTGAAGCGACGTTTAACCCATTTTTACCTGAATGTTTTCAATGAATTCTCTCATCATGAGCCGTCGGAAGGGTCTATTATACATGTATAGTCAAAGGGGTGTAATATAGAAGTTGTCATGGTTGTTTTCGTTGTTGAAACGTTCTAATATTATGGAAAACATTATAGACCCTGATCAGACGCCGCGATTTGTGGCGTCTGATCTGGGTCTACTCTGTTTGCCAATGCCCCTTTTATGTGGCGCTCGGCATAAAAGAGTTAACCACATGACTGCTTGCTCAATACAATTAAACCAAATTCTACTTCCAGCTACATGTCTTCTGATGTTGAACTTCTCCCTTTTAGCTTCCGAATTCTACTGTCTTACATTGTACATATGTACAATGCACATGTACTTATAAACTTCCGACACCCAGCTTCTGACTACCTACTTCTAATTTCTGAACTTCCAAACTCTTACTAAAAGCTTGCGACGTCTATTTCCTTGTTTTTAAATTCTATTTTCCAACAGTTTTCATCTAAGTTCTGACTTCCAACATTGTAACTGTTTAGGTTTTATAAGGCGCCGAGGTTATAAAACTTTTTTCGTGCTCAACTCGACTGAGCATATTAGCAAAGAAAGTTTCATGTTAGCTGAGTTAAGCATGAAAACTTTATAACCTCGGGGCCAGATGTCGGAAATTAGATGTAGGCCAATGAAAATCTGAAAGTAGTAGCTGGAACTAAAGAGTAGGAATTAAAAGTGAGAAGTCGGAAGTGAGAAGATGGAAGCATAAAGTTGGAAGTAAGATGTCGGGAAGCTAGATGTGATTACGAAGTCGGAAGCAAGATGTCAGTTTGAAGTCGGAAGTGTGGAAATCGGAAGTACCTTAGTTAGAAGAAGAATTACAGAAGCTTGGAAGAAATACCAATTACAGTCGAACTTCAATGGCTCGAACATCTTTGGGACCATGGAAATTTGTTCGAGGTATGGGTAGTTCGAGCCACTGAGGGTTAATCACACGTTGCCAGATCAGGAAGCAAATTGCGATAATTTAGGGATATTTTCGATATTTTACACAACAATTGTATGTTGAGTGCACTCATTATAATCGCCTCGATGAGGCGATTCTAATGAGTACACACAACATACGATTTCATGATAAAATAAGAAAAATTCTCTAAATATTTTCTTTCTTGAGTTATCGGAAGATATTTCGTAAGGACTCAAAAACGAGTTCGAATTAGCCGTGGTAAGCGAGCCATCGGTGTTCGAGCTATGGAGGTTCGACTGTATAAGGTTTTGAAATTGGAAGTAATCAAGTTGGAAGTAAAACGAAATGTTAAGTTAGAAGACACTCCAGGTCATCTAAACATTGTATTAACTACAGTCGAACCTCAATAGCTCGAATACCGATGGCTCGTTTACCATGACTACATTTAATTCGAACTCGTAAGTCCCTACGAAATTCTTCAAATAGCTCAAGAAAACACATATTTAGATAAATTTTCTTATTTTATCATAAAATTGTATGTTATGTGTACTCATTAGCATCGCCTCATCGAGGTGATTTTAATGAGTACACCCAACATACCTTTATTTTCTAGAAGATCGGAAAAAATCCGTAAATAATCGTCATTTGCTACCTGACCTGGCGTCATAATTAACCCTCAGTGGTTCAAACTACCCATATCCCGAACAAATTTCCAGGGTCCTAAATATGTTCAAGCCATTGTGGTTCAACTGTATGCATACCCTAACCAGCACTGAGTGAAAGAACAAGCTGGTCTTAGTCTTTGTCCCAGGTACATTGTACTTGAGATCATAGATATTTTCTATGCAGTGTTCTAGTTTTGCATGAAATTCTTCTTGGCATGCTTCTTTTTCATCTAAAATTTACGCTGTACGTTAGACATGTTTGATAGGTTTTTCTTCAGTGCATTTAGGAATATCTTTTTCTCAGCAGTACATCGACTGTTTACAATGTCAGTTGAAGCACGCTTGTTTTACGTTAAATATAGAAGTTTTCCCTCTGAGAGTTCCTATTTAATTTTGTCTACTGTCGCAGTATCACTTGTATTGTAGAGCGGATCGACAAAATGATCAGATATACATTATTTTCATTATTTCTGCTCAAAAACATAGATTGTGGGCACTCGTTAGAGCAGAAATATGAAAAATATCAGAATTTTTTGTCTGAAAATTTTCATTTTTTGATGGTTAAATTTTCTGTATAATTGAAAAGGCATGTTTTCATAATGAATGGTAACAATTCAGTCTACCGAAACCTTGAATGAGATGCAGAAATCTGTCTTGACCTCTTTGATTACTAATTTAACTGTAATGTGTCCAGAAGGAAGTTCATTCAGCAGTAATTTAGCTACAATAGTACAATGTATTCTACATGTAACTTACCGTAATGTACAGTTCGTGTCTGTATGTACCAACTGCCCAACTCAATCGGCAGGTTTTTCTTCAATTAAAATATGACTGTTCATTGAGTGCGCAGCTGAGCATAATGGTTATACATTTATTGTTGACACAAATGCTTACCAATCAGAATTTTCGAGGTGACACATCTATACATGTAGTACATGTATATCAGAAGATGCTGACCTTATCATCTTTACTGGAAAACAAGTACATATACCGTCCTTTTTAATAAAATTGTGACCTTACTTCTTAGTATACGCCCACCAAATTCATATTCATAAATTTGGGGTTAAAATTGTTTATTTGTGAAATATCATTTAGACAGGTATTACGCTTCTAGGTACATATATGTATAAGTGGAATTCTGCTGGACTGTAATTGTCGCATTACGAAGACATGCATGTTCGAATATATTGAGAATTTTACCACCCAAAAATGAAAACTTTCAGCTGAAAAAATTCTGGTAGTTTTCATATTTCTGCTAGAAACATAGATTGTGGGTACTTGTTAGAACCGCCTCGGCGAGGCGGTTCTAACGAGTACCCACTATCTATGTTTTGAGCAGAAATAAAAAAAACTAATGCATATCCTGGTAAACCCAGTTTTACTGTATAAAGTGGGTTTTTTTTTTTTTTTTTTTTTTTTTTGTGTTGAGGTTTTACGGCCCAGTCAACCCAATGGGGTCATGTCGAGCGCGGTCAGTTTACCTAACCACACGTTTACTGGGCAGGCTTAGTCCTCTAAGCGGTTAACCAGTATTGTGCACATTCTTTCGCCAGAAACTGACAACTGCCCTTCTTGAATCAGCGGAAGGGAGAGAATGACCGTAGAAAATATTTCATGATCAATCTCCACGAAAGAATGTTGCCGACCTCGGCGGGGGTTGAACCCGCGACCTCCTGGTCTCCAGTCGGACGGCGCATCCAACTGAGCCACCGAGGCCATAAAGTGGGGTTTAGGAGTGTCAAAACTACATCGAAGTTAAGACGACGTTGTCTAAACGTCATGTGCTCGCTGGATGGATTCTTGCTACTCTCCTACCTTGCACACGTTTTTAAACCCTGGGCTCAGTTGTTCAAAGCTAACCATGTCGTTAGTTAACGATTCGTTAAAATTTACATCGAGTGATACGCAAATATGCTGAATTTTTTTGCTGAAAAAATGTGAGTAGCTTTTGCAGAAGCTACTCACATTTTTTCATCAAAAAATATCAGAATATTGTATATTGAACCCGCTAAACAGTTAACGAAATGACCCTTAACGAGCTTGTTAAGCTAACGACGCTTTGAACAACTGGGCCCTGATGATCATCTACAGTGCACGATACTCTATTCATTACGAAAACACGCCTATTCAAATATATAGAAAAAAATCACCTCCAAAAATTGAAAATTTTCAGATAAAAAAAACCTGATTTTTTATTCATATTACTTCTCAAAACATAGATTGTGGGTACTCGTTAGTACCGCCTCGCCGAGGCGGTTCTAACGAGTACCCACAATCTATGTTTTTAAGCAGACATAAGAAAAATATTTTATACCCCTGTAAATCCCGGTTTTACTATATAAAAGTAGGGTTTAAGGGGGTCAAAATTATATAGGCGTGTTTTCGTGATGGTAATTCTGCAACAGTCCCTTGGGTGAAACCAGCTGCTTTATCATGTTATAGTTATTTTAACATGTTTCTAATGACATTATAAGTCTTAACATTTTGTACGCTGGAGCCAAAATATGCGCACTCAGCAAATAATTGGTATTTTGAGTCAGAAAATACACTGTACATTATACAATTCATTAATTTCTCCGTGAAACACGTATCCCACAATTCTTATTTTTTATAGAGAAAGATCTCGGAAAGAATAGTTACATGTCGTTCCGGTATATATGGATACAACAGCTTTCCAGCAAGACTGGTATTTATGCTAAGCTGCATTTTGTGGTCAGGTCTACCAATTTATTAAATATCATTACAGAAATCTGAAGGAATTTTGTTTCTGATTTGAATGATTTATCGAAATCTACATGTACAAAGACTTTATGTATTTAAAACTTATAAATGACTCGCTAACAACTTGACATTTTATTCGATTCCCATTAAATGGCAAGTCCAATGTTCTAAAGATAATAGGAAAACATATTTTCTTATGTTACATTAAGTTCTAAAATTTGAAATAGCGTATAAAATGTTAAAATCAGAACACATCTTTAACTTCAAAGATTTGACATTTGCATTTTAGTAGCAAATCATTTAGGCAACACTATCTCATCAATAATCCCAATACAGCATGTTACAGTATATAAATAAAGAATTTATACACACAATAAGTTTACCAGATTTTGAATATTGTATCCGTACAATATAATTTAAGATATGACATTAATCTTAAGCACTGGGACAGGCAGGCCTAAGCAAACAGCGTTGACCCAGATCAGACGCCGCAGAACGCGGGGTCTTATCAGGGTCTGCACTGTTTGTCACTCGTCCAACACTTTTTAGACACATCAACAGGTATTAAACTTCACTTTCTTAGTCTGGCACAGAAAACGTGACACTTCAGTTTTTTTTTGTTTTTTTTTCAATTGTGTTTGTTAATGTTCTCACATCACGAAAACATACCTATATAAGTTTGACCCAATTAAACCCCCCTTTTATGTAGTAAAACTGGGGTTTATAGGGGCATACATTATTTTTCTTACTTCTGCTCAAAAACATAGATTGTGGTACTCGTTAGAACCGCCTCGGAATTTTTATCTGAACACTTTCAGTTTTTGGTGGTGAAATTTTCAATATTTTGCCGAATAAGCGTGTTTTCGTAATGATATAAACTTGGACTCGTTTTCCTAGCACAGCTGGTAGTATAATACAAGTTCTGACCATCCCACGTATGTGAACCTTGTGGTTAACCGCTGTTAAAATATCGGTTTCAGAATGTTGCCACGGTATGAAAACATAATGAGGGGCGGTCAATAAATATGCTTATCATGTATGTTCAGAGAAAACGGATGTTCGAATGAAACAGGGCTATATTTGTCGACTGGCGTAGGCCCAAATCAGACTGTGCACTTCGCATACGCTAAAAGTCTTCTTGTCTTTTATCATCATCGTTTATCCCCGCCCCTAACACCCAAGTTCAGTTGCAAACTGAAAGTTCGGATGTCCCTGAAGCCGATTGTCGTTAACAATTATGAAAATTTAATTAATCTTGGAACGACCACAGGAGAGTCATAAAAACAGATTTGTCATGACAAATGATCGAATCTAGACAGATTATATAGATTTCCTCCATTTAGGAGGGCATAAGTTTTCAAAAATATGAATTAGTTTTTTTTCAAAAACACACAAAAAAAAACAAAAAAACAATACACTTCAAAAGACTGATTATATATATTTCGACTATATAGAGAAATAGTTGGACTATATAGAGAATGTTGTGCAGACAACCCTCTTTATACCGACATTCGATACAACGACAAAATTCGTTATAATGACAATTGTTTGGCACGAAACCATCGTACAACATGTGACAGTTAATGAGATTTTATGCAAGAATATTGCATTGAAACTTCAAGTAACATATGTTGTGGATATTTGTTAGAATCGCCTCAGAGAGGCGATTCTAACAAATATCCAAAACATAATGTTCTATGAGGAAATAAGAATAAAACAATGCCTTTTCTCACACATCATTTTGTCCATTATGGTTTCTTTACAACAGCAAATTCATTTTAATGGCAACATCTTTGGGGAAAATGATGTCGTTGTAACGAGGGTTCACTGTATAGGTGTAAGCGTAGCGGTTATTACGCGTATAACGCATGCGTGTAATATGCGTAAGAATAATAATATTATTTACAATAAAGAGACATCAACAAACATAAAATAGGGGGCTGCTAAGGAAAGAATTTATCGCTTCCAAACTAGGGGCTACTCTTAAAGGGAGCAAATTCCTTCCTATAAGAGTAACCCTTATTTTGGAAGCGATTCCAGGGATTTTTTTTTTTTTTTTTTTTTTTTTTTTTT